>PVIY010001509.1:114608-149030 GCA_004026745.1 Myrmecophaga tridactyla
CACAAAACTCTGGTGTGCACAGGAGTAAGGCAGAGGGCCATTTACGTGCATGTGTAGAGCTGTGGCAGCAGGTCAGCATTACGCCTTTGTGTATTGGGGGCAGATGTGACCCAGCTGCGTAGGTCAACACTTTCTCAGAGCTGGGATTGTGGCTGAGGGCCGTGCACATGCATGGTTCTAGGCCTGCTGTAAAGTGTGGTCCCCAAAGCTGAAGGATGTGATTGGGGGCCTGTGCACAGTTGTGGGCCTAAGAGTGCTGTAAACTGATGCACAGCGCTTGGGGGAGGGGAGGTGTGAGGCTATGCAACACTATGGGCGGGGGGGCAGGGGGGCAGGGGTAGCCTAGGTATTGAGGTTAGTGCCCACAGCCTTTATGTGCTGGTTAATAGCCTGCAGGGAAGTGCTTGGGAGGGGAGCAGGAGAGGTGGGTTGGGCTGTACTTGGGGTGGGAGTGTGTACTGGGAGCTGGTGGGGTGGGGGCGACTGAAGCATGGGGAATGGGAGCGGGTGCGGGGTGCAGATGAGTAGGGTTTGGTGTGAGTCACTGGTCACGGGGTTGCGCTGGTGAGGGTAGCGCACACAAGGAACACAGCCTGGCTTACTTCCTAGTCCCCAGCTCCTGTCCATGCACTCCCGCAGGTTCTGCGCCTCTGCACCAGGCTCCAGCTTTCTTCCTCTCAATTCCTCAGCCTCTGCAACCAGGGCTGCCTGATGTGGCGCAAGAAGGCTCTCCCAGGTCAGTCACACTCCCAAATCACTACCTTAGTCGCCCTCTTGTCCCTTCTCTAACTTTTCCATGGAATGGGGCTATTCTTAAACTACTCTATTCTGAGCCTTATTTTTTATTATGGCGCTTGTTATTTTTGTAGCATAGTGATTGAGTTGAACACAAAGTACAATGAGTGATCTCCCCTTCTTCCTGGATATCAGATGATTAAATATTGATGTCAGCATTCTTGAATATCTTGAAATAGGCAGTGTCTGGCAATTGTTTTTCTTTGTGTGTGTGTGTGTGTGTGTGTGTGTGTGTGTGCGGGGGGGAAGGGGTATATGGTCCAGGAATCAAAACCAGGTCTCCCACTTGGAAGGCAAGCATTCTACCACTGAACCACCATGCACCCTACTGCTTCTCTTTGAAATGTTGTATTTTGGTTGTGGCCTGAAGTTTTGAATTGCTACTTGGCCTATCCTTTCTTCCATGGAGTGCTCATCATTCAAACATGACAAATATGGCAAAATACTAGTTAGGTTGAGTCATGCTTATCTCCACTCTATCATCTTCATATGAATCAAATGTTTTTTGTTTGTTTCTTTTTTAAAAAACAGTTTTTAGCTGATATTCATGAAGAGCAATGTCCTTAGAACTGTGCCACTAATTAAAGAAAATCTTTTCTAAGAAGGTGCGTTTTTTTCACCAGGGCTATGTCACACCAACGTTTGGGCCCACTTCTGGAAGAGTAGAATCAAATCTCAAATAATGCCTTTTTAATTATATCTTCTAGTATTATAGATATAGGACAATACTGTGTCATATCTCTGTAAATGTAAAATATCTTGTACCTGCTTTTATAATATGTAGTGGTGACCGTGCTATATCAGACCTGTTTTAATAATGTTATTCTAGAACTTTTTATTTCCAGATGATGATTAGGAGGCTAATAAAAAATGGTGCCAGGTACCATAACAGCAATAGAACTTGCTGTTTTCTGGGATTTTTGTTTTCTACTTTTTTTACTTTTCTTTTTTTTAATGAGTGTGCTGAATGTCTCTATAATTTTGTTCAGATGACTTTAAAATCTGGAAAAGCTGTTGCCACTTCTGATGCATAACATACTGTCACCGGTCTTCTATATAAATACATTTACATACATAATTTAAACTTTTGGAAACTTTAGTTGTGCTGTCAACTTTGGAGAAAAGTATTCCAGTTGTACCATGTTGAGTTGGCATTGTACAGAAATTAACAGCCATATTGGTCTTTATAGTTAAGCTTAATTTTTCCCATTTGTAAAGGGGTAAAGCACTATACATAAATATGTAAGGTCTTATCTATATGGGTTTGATTACAGAAACTAATAAAATATTCTCTAAATAATTGAGGAGAAAAAGAACATTCTTCCTTACTCAGTTGCGTGAAACAAACTCTAAGTAACCTCAAGGTGAAGGCTTGATAATCACCTTTCAAAATCAGCTATATCCTACCTTCCTGCTAAAGGAAAGACAAAAGGAAGGAATGGAAATCACTGATATCTGCACATCTACCACGTGCCAAATAGCACACCAGGAACACTACAGGCCATGCCACATTTGATTCTCATGGCCCCTGTGTGGGTACCAAATGCATTTCACAGATGACAATCCTGGGGCTCAGAAAACCTTACACAAGAGAAATGAGTTAAGTTGCAGGGCTGGAAAAACCTTTAAAAATTATCTGCTGTCCTTAATTATCTTGCACCACGAGAGGGTCTACTAAGTGACAGCCAGAAGCCCTCCTGCATGAAAGCAGAGTTGAAATTCAATGTCTGGGGCTGGTGACTATCAGGGTGTACCAGGAAGCTCCAAAGGGAAATGCACACTTAAATCCAAAAAGTTTTAGATTAATGTGGGGGCAGCAGAAATAAACAAAATTGTGTAATAGTTTTCCTAATCTCTAGAGGACTGGGAATCCCCCTTTGACAATCAGAGCAATTTAAGACTAAATAAGCAGCACGTTAAACTACTGGCTCATATTTCTCTTATCATCCATTAATATCCCAATGTTTCTAAAGATCTACTAGCCAAGGCCTTCCATCCTCTTCCTGTCTGCCCAGGTAAGCCAAATGCAGGCGCTTGTTTATTTCTGTTGGTTTTACCCTTCATCTGACTACCTCCACTTAATATTTCCATTTACTAAAAATTTTTTGAATTACGATCAATGGTATACTGATTCCTTCTAATTTTGTATCATCCACAAATATATTCTCAATTTGCTGTTTCCACTCTTGTGAGTGATAAAACTTATTAAGATAGATTCCTGTGTTAAAGGCCTTGCTTAGACTAAAGCCCACTCTGGTACTACTTCCAACCTATTTACTAGATTGCTCGGGAATCCTGGCTTTTGTGTGACCTGCTGTGGCACCACGTCACCACCACTATCTCATCTCTTTTTTTAATGACATCCAAAATCTGGGCACGATGCCTCAAATTCAGGTTCACAGCTCTCCACAGAAGATCTTACTTTCCTCATAAAGGGACATGTCATCACATCTTTGAGACCTTTTGGCTTTAAAGTATTTCTATTTTTGTAACAATAAAGGAAAATTACAGCTATAATCCAGCCAGCCTTGTTGGAATTCTGGATGGGACAGAGAGCATCTCCTGGACAGGACGGTTCTCGCAGTGACCCTTCCATGCCTGCCCTGGGTGAATGTGCTCTGCCTTAACCAACAACCAGCGTCTCCTACTGCAGTGTCAGTGGCCAGCCCACAGCCCTTACGAGTTGAAATGTCATGGGATGCTACTTCAACAAACTAATCCTACCAACTCAGTGCACACCACAAGAGGATAAATATGATGAAACAGTGGGAAAGGAAGGGCACATCTAATGAGCCCATTGCATCAGCTGCATTGGCCTGGCTCCTCAAGTAGATGAAAGACAAGACAGCCAGACTGTCCTCACAGGCACCAGCCATTTCACTCCTGTGCTGTTCCTGTCAGTCTTTATGGAGAATGGCCTGAAGACAACCCAGCATTGCTGTCCTCAACACTTCATCATGGGGAGGTGCTAAACAATGGGAAGTTCTGCGTCCTGCTATGACAGGCAGGTTTCCCGCCCCACAGTGTAGATACTGAGGGGAAGGAGAAGGGACCCTGAGACCTTGGACAGGGATAACTAAGCAGGTGTACTTGAAAACCTCAGATTCTCGGATATTTCTGAACCCCCTGGGCCTGCAGAAGTGGTCCATCCCGCTGGGTGAAAAGGGATACCTCCATGAGATAGGAGCCTTCCAAGACAATGCTTGCTCTCCTCAGGCTATGCCCCCTCCTCCCCTCCTGGCATTAAGACCCCAAATGGGATCAAATCTCAACATACCCTGACTGGGAACTGCTAATCCTGCCAAAAAAATTAGTCAAAGGATATTCTTTGAGGGAATAGTCAAAGAAACAGTGGCTGAAAATTTCCCAAATTTAACAAAAGAATGAATATACACATGCAAGATGCTCAATGAATTCTAAGCAGGATAAACCCAAACAGACCCAGACAATGCAATGTTATAATGAAACTTATGAATGCCAGTGAATTCTAAGAGAGAATTCTGTAAACCACAAGAGGGAAGCAACATGTCACATACAAGGGAGTCTCAATAAGAGTGAAGTGCTGATTTTTCATGGGACACAATGAAAGCAAGAAGGTAATGGGAGGACAAATTTAAAGTGCTGAAAGTTAAAAATTGCCAACCAAGAATTCTGTATTCAGCAAAACTATCTTTAAAATGAGGGAGAAATTAATACAGTCCCAAATAAAGAAAAGCTGAGTGTACTGGTTTAAATCTGTTATATACCCCAGAAAAGATTATGTTCTTTTAATCCATTCTTGTGGGAGCAAACTTGTTGTGGGTGGGACCCTTTGATTAGGCTGTTTCCATGGAGATGTGATCCAACCCATTCAAGGTGGGTCTTAATCCTTTACCAGAATCCTTTAAGAGAGCTCAAGGAGAGAGACAGCAGAGAAAGAAAATGCCTCAGGAGAAGCTAAAAGTGAACGAAATACCCAGAGACATTTTGGAGACAGCAACTGAAACCAGAGCCAGCAGAAAGAATGACCAGTAGATGTCGCCATGTGCCTTCCCATGTGACAGAGTAATCCTGGATGCCAGCAGTCTTTCCTCAGAGAAGGTATCTTATTCTTGATGCCTTAATTCAGACATTTTCATGGACTTAGATCTGTAAACCTGCAAACGAATAAATCCCCTTTGGAAAAGCCAATCCATTTCTGGTATATTGCATTCTAGCAGCTTCAACAAACCAAAATATTGAGGGACTTTGTCACCACTAAATCACCCCTACAAGAAATGCAAAAGGGAGTTCTGCAAGTTGAAAGGAAAGGACACCAGATATTTGACTGAAGTCATATGAAGGTATAAAGATCTCTAGTAGAGATAATGACATGGATAAATATAAATACCAGTACTATTGTATTTGTAACTCCACTTTTCTTCCTACAAGATCTAAAAGGCAAAAGCACAAAGTATAATGATAAAATCAGTGGGCTGTGTCTCACAATTGTATAAATATATAATTTGTGACAAGAACTACATAAAGGAAGGGAGACAAAGGGGTGTTGGAGTATTGTTAGTGGATGCTATTGAAGTTGTTAAGTTGGTGTCAAAACAAACTTGATTGTTATAGATTCAGGATGTTAAATTTAAGCCCCATGATAACCACAAAGAAAATACCAAAGAATATTCAAATTCATAGAGACAGAAGGTTATGGGGGTGGAGGGAAGGGCAATGGGGAATGAATGGAAAATGAGTTTGGGTTTCTGTTCAGGGTGAAAAGGAAGTTGTAGAATGGGTGGTGGTGAGGGTGCTGCAATATTGTGAATGTGATTAATCCCACTGAGTGGTATGTTTAGGAGGGGTTGGGATGGAAGATGTATGTTGTATATATGTTTTCACTTTTAAAAAGAAAAAATATAGATAAACTAAAGAGATAATGTTTAAGGAGTATGATGTATACAACCTGCTCTCAAGTGTTCAGAAAACAGATACATAGAAAGAAAAAGATGGAGGGAAAGATGGTGAAGGGAAGGAGAAAGTGAGGGAGGAAGGAGAAAGTAGGAGGGAGAGAAGAGAGAATGAAAAAGGAGGAATGGTGGGAGGGAGGGAGAGAGGGAGGGAAGAAGAAAGGAAGGAAGGAAGGAAGGAAGGGAGGGAGGGAGGGAGGGAGGGAGGGAGGGAGGAAGGAAGGAAGGAAGGAAGGAAGGAAGGAAGGAAGGAAGGAAGGAAGGAAGGAAGGAATGATAGGCAAAGGTGGCAAAATTTCAAAATTGGTGGATTTGGGTATATGGGGATGGTATTGGTATGTTAGAGTTCTCTGTTTTTTTATGCAACTATCCTGTATGTTTGAAATTATTTCAAAATAAAAAGTGAAAAAAATAAAAAGAACAGAAGAAGCTTGTAGTACCCTTGCTACCCCTTTCCCCACCCCTCCCCCGCACAGTACAAAACCAGCCAGCCTTTCCATTGTGGGTCCCTGACCCTATTCCAGAGGGAGCAGAGTAACGCCTATGCACATACTGTGGCACCCGGATGTTGGTACCAATCTATTTGGTGACAGCCTGAAAATCTGAACCAGGAATCTCATCTCTGGCTCAACCTGCCAGAATTTGCCCTGCAGGCAGAAACAGCATAGGACAGCTAATACACTGTAAGAAACAATTAAGTCAAAGCAGCCAAGGGCAAAGAATTACCTGTTTCAAGCACTGCTAGTAGGAATGTATAGTGGTGCAGCCACTATGTAAGACTGTTTGGCGGTTCCTTAGGAAGCTAAATATCGAGCTGCCCTATGGCCCAGCAATAGCACTACTTGGTATACATCCAGAAGAACTGAAAGTAACAACACAAACAGATATTTGCACACTGATGTTCATAGCAGCATTATTCACAATCACCAAAAGATGGAAACAAATCAAATGCCCATCAACAGACGAGTGGATCAACAAAATGTGTTGTATCCATACAATGGAATAGTATGCAGCACTAAGACGAAATGACGTCCTGCAGCACATGACAAAACAGATGAGCCCTGAGGACATAATGCTGAGTGAAATTAGCCAGACACAAAAGGATACATACTGTATGATTCCACTTTTATGACTAACATAAAGGTATAATCAGAGGCTTATAAAACAGAATATAGCGACTCAGAGATACATAGAAGCTAGAGATGGGTGAACCGTTAGCTAATGAGGTTGAACTCCAATGTAAGGGAACAGGAGTGAAGGTGGTTCTCTAGTGGGTCTATAAGTGATATTACCATATTGAAGATGAACAAGATTGAAAGGGGTTCTATAGACTCACATGTCCCACTGATTAATACTAGAAATATGAATTAGTTCTCACAAGAATTACTTCAAAGATATGATTCTTGTATAAAGAGTGTTTAAGTCAAGGGTACAGGGGGAAAACTGCCATTGCATGCTATGAGCTATGTTCAAAAGGAAACCATCAGCACTACCACAACAACAGCAGAGATAAATAATGGGGGGAGAGACAAGAGTTAAGAGGAGGTACAGATCTCTTTGGCGAGGGTATGTTTACTGGTTTTCTTTGTCTTGGGAACAATGAAATTATATAAAATTGAGAATGTTGATGGACTGTAGACTTTGGGCCCTCTACATGATACCCGATGAATGCAGGTGGCTGAATTATGCACTAATGGAGAAGTAGATTGGCGAATGATGGTGTATATTTATGAAAGAAGGTTGTGCTGCTACAAAAAGGAACAAAGTAGTGAGGCATGCAACAATGTGAATGAACATGTGGGACATTTGGTGAGACAAAATAAGCCAGAAACAAAAGAATAAGAATGGTATGGTCACCTTTAGAAAATGCTTATAAGAAAACAGGGGCCTAGATTGTAAGCTTTTAGAGCAGACACATTAAGTCCAGAGTGGTGATTATTACTTCTGGATTTTAAGTGGCTGTTTTATATATATAACCTGGTATTTAGAGATAAGAACAAAGCCAAACAGGTTGGGGTTAAAGTAATTCAGAACACAGGGGAAAGGAAGACAGTGTCTATGTTGTAGAACCACACATACTCCTTAAGACCAATGGAAGAAAGTTTTATTTGGTATGGAACTGAAATTCTCTGTAGTGCATAATCTAATTCAACCTATCTGTATAGCTCATTTGAACAAATGAAACACAGGGAGCACAGAATAAGAAAGAGGTCCTATAATCCTGTACAGATTATTGCAATGCCTGGATACATCCTAGAGTATATTAACCAGATAATCAAAAAGTACTGGCAAAGTCCCCTGAGGGAGGGGAGAAAGACTATGGAACTATTAAACCTTACCATCAGGGAATTCCCTGATACTGTGTCAAACTTTAGGGACACCCAAATCAATAGGCTATGCCCCCAATCATGAGGCTTACTCTTGTGAAGTTTATGAAGGTAGCATAGAAGTGTAGCCTACCTAAAGGCATGCCTAAGAATTATTTCTGGAGGACCTCTGTTGTTGCTCAGATGTAGCCTCACTCTCTCTAAGCTCAACTCTGCAAGTGAAAACTTTGCCCTCCCCACTACATGGGACAAGACATCCAGGGGTGAAAGTCTCTTTGTTGACGTGGGAGAGGACTCCCAGGGATGAATCCAGACCTAGCACCGTGGGATCAACAATTCCATCCTGACCAAATAGGGGAAAAGAAGTGTAATTAATAAAGTATCAGTGGCAGAGAGAGTTCAAATAGAGTCGAGAGGCTGCTCTGAAGGTTGCTTTTACATAAGCTTCAGCTAGACCTTGCTACCTATCATAACCTGCCAACCCCAACCAGGACCATTCCAGCCAATCCTAAAGAACACCTAGGGCAATTTATAAGATTCCACAAGGGTTCCAGGCACTAGAGTAACTTGCCAGAAACCTACAACCTCCAGATGGGTCTCTGGTCCAGATAAGTCAGGCAACCTAGCCCAGCCTGTCCAGAACATCAGATAGTTCCATCTCCCTTCTCCATGTTAGTGACAGACCCTTCCAATATGAAAAATTTAGAATTGCCATAGCCCAGACACCCCTAAAGAGAGAGAGGGAAAGATCAAAGGTGATGGTGGAGTTATACAGAGAAGATAGGATTTAACAAATGAACATGAATGCTGAATCATTAAATAGATATCTCTTTTAGTCTCTAGTATTTTAGAGCAGCTAGAAGTAAAACCTAAAATTGTGAAATTATAATCCGTGTCAAACTCTGAAATATGTTCTACAGCTAATTGTGGTGCCGTGCTTTGAAATTTATAGCTTTTTTATATATATGTTATTTTTAATTAAAAAAAAAGAAGGAAAAATGTTTTGCATGAGGGAGAACAAAGGAATGTCAATAATGCAGGGTGTTGAAAATAGATGGTAATTAATACTTTAAAACTTTAACTTATGTGTGAGACTAAAGCAAAAAATATTTATTTGGTACAAAATTTATACTTTGACTAGTGCATTTCCTAATATAACTTACATGGACAGCTTAACTGAACACGATAAGTACATGGAACCTTGAGTAGGGCATGAGATTTTATAGGTTTGCCCAGAGTGATGCCTCAATAAATCCCAGAAGGATTTCAACAGTGAATTAAAAAGTATTTGCTTTTTTATTAAAAAAAAAAAGTATTTTATTTTATTAAAATAAAATAAATTTTAAAAATAAATAAATAAATAATGGGGGAATACATGTTAAAATAAATTTAGTAGATTGAAATGCTAGTGATCTAATGAAAGGGAGGGTTAAGGGGTATAGTATGTATGAATTCTTTTCTGTTTTTTTATTTTTTTCTGAATTGATGCAAATGTTCTAAGAAATGATCATGATGATGAATATACTACCATGTGATGATATTGTGAGTTATTGATTATATATCAAGAATGGAATGATCATATGGTAAGAATGTTGGTTTTCATATGTTGCTATATAGATTTTAAAAAATCAAAAAAACAAAACAAAGAAGTGTTCATGTTCGTATGTTGTTTTGTTTGGTCAAATAAAAATTTAAAAAATCTATGGGTGGAAAAATAAATAAATAAAAACAATTGAAAAGAAAAAAAGAAGGAAAGAAAGTTGATTGTGAGGATAAAAAAAATATTTAAGCCTTCTAGCCTCCTATATTCTGGAGCAGCTAGAAGGAAAAAAAGGAGAGGAACATATGGTAGCCCATGACAAACTCTGGGATCTGTCCTGTAACTACTTGTTAAAGAGTGCTTTGAATACTATTGCTTTTTTATTTCTTTGCTTTGTATATAGGCTATACTATACAATAAAAAGTTAAAAAAAAAAAAAGTTGGGGAGAGTGCAGAGGTTATAGGAAAAATGTATTTGTATGCTACTGAAGTTAAATTGGTATCAACATAAATGTGGTTGTTATAGATTTAGGATGTTAAATTGAAGCTCTGTGGTAATTACAAAGAAAATGTATGAAAAATACAGAAAGAAATTTAAAAGGACCAAAAATGGTAGAATACAAAATAATCAAATAAATAAAAAAGTAGGCATTAACTGAAGAAGTGAGGACAAAAAAGTTTAAGACTTACAAAGACCCAAAGAAAAACGGCAAAAGAGTCCTGCATTATCAGTAACTTTAAATATAAATGGATTAACCTTTCTAGTCAAAAGGCAGAGAATGGTGTGAAGTATCTGTGCAAGAAAGACACTGTGTAGTGCCTCTGCTCTGCAAATCCCAAAAGGAGATTTCTTTTGGGAAATGTTAAAATTACTTATTAAATTTCCTTAATAGTTAAAGGGCTATTCAAATTATTTATTTCATATTGGATAAGTTATAGTAGTATGTTTGTTATAAGAAATAGGTTCATTTTATCTAAGTTGTCAAATTTATGTGTGTAGAATTACTTGTATTATTATCTTCTGATCCCTTTGAAGTCAGCAGGGTCTTCTGCTGAGGAATCTGCGGTCATTTGAATTGTTCTTCCCCTTTAGGGAAAATTTGAATTGTTCTTCCCCTTTTGTTGCTTTCAAGATTGGTTTGTCTTTACTTCTCAGCAGTTTTACTATGATGTGCCTTGGTATGGATTTCCTTGGGTTTACTCTCCTTGGGGTTCTGCTGAACTTCTTGAATCTCTAAGTTTGTGCTTTGCCAAATTAGGGATGTTTAAGCCATCATTTCTTCAAATACTTTTGCAGCTCTGTCCTCTTTCTCCTCTCCCTCCAAGACTTCAACGATCTAAATGTTATATCTTTTGGGAGGGAACATTACCTCCTGACTGCAAGGTGGGGGTAAAAGGTTGGATTTCCCCTCCTGGCTTCATTGACCCTCTAGGTAGGGTCCTCTTTTTTTTTTTTTGCAAGGGCAGGCACCGGGAATCGAACCCGGTCTCTGGCGTGGCAGGCGAGAACGAGGTGGGGCCCCCTTATGGCGAAAATTCCAGGCAGGAGAGGTAGGAGCCCATCTCACTGCTCCCTGTGTGACTTCCACCATAGGATAGAGGTGGGGGCCTGGGCAGCCTTGTTACTGCTGGGCAGTATGGAAGTCCTCTGCCTCCATGAGGCCCCCTTGACATCCCTTCACAACACGGAGGGGAAGGGAGGAAGTTCAGGCTTCCCACACAGTGTCCATGACTGCCTGGGAGAGGAGACCTCATCACCTGGCAGAGGAGTTCTTACCACCTGGCAGGGTGGAAGTTCTCTGACACCATTCCTGCAATGGCAGAGAGAGGGGGGAGGGAATGAAGTTCCTCCTTACAGCTGGTGAGGGTGGTAGTCTGGGCTCCTGCCAGGCTCACCCTGGCAGGGGCAGGAGGCATAGTTTTACTGTTTTGGGGTTTTTTGCTTTGTTTTTGTTTTTGGTGTTTGGGCCAGGAATCGAACCTGGGTCTCCCACAGGGCAGGCAAGCATTCTACATCTGAACCATTGTATACCCTATCGTGCTTGATTGGAACAGAGCACTCATTGCCTAAAAATTTTTTATGTTACTAGGCTCTCTCTCCTGGTCCTTTGGCCAGAGAAGGTAGGCTTTTGTTGGGTTGCATCTGTGCTCACTGGTGTTTCCAGGATGCCAGCTCCAAATCTGGGTTACAAAAGGCAAAAAGAAACAGAATTCAGCACCATGTTGTTCCTTTGGTGCTGAGGTCCCCAGTCACTCTGCCTTCTGTTGACCTTTCAGAGTCTTATTATGCTTGTTTTACAGATAATGTCAAGGGCTTTTAGTCATAGTTTAGCAGGAAGAGTAAGGAAAAGTATGTCCACTCATCTCTCTGGAAGTGGAAGTACCTAATCTTTAATGTTTCATGAATGAAGATGGACTCCTCCTCCTTCCATTTGCTTTGTTTTCTATGTGCCATTCTAATTCTTCCCTGAATCCTCAACAGCTCTCAACCCAAACATATAAATTATGTTTCTCTCTCCCATAGCCTATTTGGATTGGTTGCTTTTAAGGCCTGGTGCTCAGATTCTTTTCCCGGAACTTTAACTTTCTGTAAATCTAGGAATTACCTTTGCCTCTTTGCTATAATAGATCCCCTGTGTTCAGAATGCCAGATTTTCTTCCTTCTTGGTTTACCCTTGGGGTTTTTTGTTTTGTTTTGTTTTGATTTTGATTCTTCAGCTAAGACAGAAGAGATGATTTATTATACAAGTTACATTGGGCCACAACTGAGAACAGAACTAGTGCAGAATGTCACAAGTCCAGGGCAAATGACCAAAAGGGACTGCGTTGGTACAAGCAAGGTTTCTCAGAGGTCTTTGTGGAAGTTGGACGGTGTTGGAAG
Organism: Myrmecophaga tridactyla; assembly: GCA_004026745.1. Lineage (NCBI taxonomy): Eukaryota > Metazoa > Chordata > Mammalia > Pilosa > Myrmecophagidae > Myrmecophaga > Myrmecophaga tridactyla. The sequence continues at coordinate 127,083 of PVIY010001509.1, forward strand.
ACCATTGAGAAACCATTGAGAGAGAAGTTTTAGACAGTAGCCTGCAGTCAACAACTTCTATCAGCATCCCTGGCCTCTGCATTCAATATTTCTGCTTTTTATCTTCTACAATCTGGTCTCCATGGGTATACACGCTAATGGTTTACTTGGACCTCTGCCTCGTCTTTCTTCTTTTATGCTTCAGCCTGTCATTTGCTTTTTTCCTCCACTTGGCTCTCACAGCATGGAGGTTCCTAGCAAGATGGCGCTAAGGCCGAAAGAATGCCTGGGGGGGTTTGATGTAGCAGTAACTTCTTCAGAATGGGTTCATGCACATTGCACAAGACCTGCCTGCCATATGATGGCAATCCTTTCAGTCTAGGGAACTATGTCCTTTAATTAATTCTAAGAAATGTTCTGGCATTACTCTCTTAATGAGTTCCTCCTCACTCTTCTCTGCTCTTTCTACATGAGTCAGTTGGTGAGCCTTCCAGACTGATCCTCTTTAGTATTCTTTTCTCTTTCCCTCTCTCATATTTTTTGCTTTTAATTTTTTTTTTTTTTTAATTTGCATATGGGCAGGAGGCACCAGGGATCGAACTCCAGACCTCCAGCATGGCAGGTCGGAGCTCTGCCTGCTGAGCCACGGCAGCTGCCCTTAATTTTTTTTTTTTTTTATATACATGGGGAGGCACTGGGATTCGAGCCCAGGTCTCTGGCATGGTAGGGAGAGCTCTGCCTGCTGAGCCACTGTGGCCTACCCTGTTTATTAATTTTTTATCTCTTTGTTTTTTGGTTTTCCTTTTGTGGAGATTTTTTTTTACTTTATCTTTCAACCCCTCTATTAATTTTTAAAGATATATATTCCTAAAAAATTCATTTTTTTTAAGAAATTGAAGTCCATTAATTCCAAAAGCTCTTCCTCCACCTTTTCTTTACTTAAAAGTAGAATCTTTTCATAGCTAGAATATTTTCTTTTATCTTTCTGAGAATACTATGTAATATATATTTATATATATTTTTCCTGTTTTCTGCATTGCTTCTGTTTCATTTATGTTTATTTCATGTATTAGTTTTGGTGTCTATCTTTTAGATAGATTAAAAGTTAAAATTTTTCTTCAAATGTGTACTCACCCTTGCCTGTCTGTGTTTAAATTGAGGCTCTAAAGGCCGCTGGGAGCTCCGTGCATGGATGGGAGTCATCAGCTGTTGGACATCACTGGCTGGTTGCGATCCCCCAAGTGTTAGCATGTTCACACACCTGTACAGCAATCCCTCAACAAGTATCCCTCCAAGGCTGCCTGTGCCGATTTGAAGGTATTATGTACCTCAGAAAAGCCATGTTTTAATCTTCATTCAATCTTGTGGGGGAAGCCATTTCTTTTCATCTTGATTCAACATTATAGGGCGGAAACTTTTGATTAGATTATCTCTGTGAAGATGTGGTGCACCTGACTGTCGGTGTGACCTTTTGATCAGATGGATATGTAGCCCCACCCATTCCAGGTGGGTCTTGATTAGTTTACTAGAGTCCTTTAAAAGAGGAAACATTTTGGGGAGAGCTCAGAGCTGACACAGATGCCAACACTTGGAGAACAGAGACATGGATGTCTGGAGATGCTTGGAGCCCAGCAGATGTTGCCATGAGATGTTAAGCAAGCCAGAACCTAGAGAGAGCCAAGGGAAGCCAAGAGATGAAAGCCAGCCCCAGTGAAGCAAAATGAAGAACCCCCACAGGAACAGAGGCTGAAAGCAATGGAGCCCAGGAGCAAGGGACCAGCAGATGCCAGCCATGTGACTTCCCAGCTGACAGAGGTGTTCTAGACCCAACAGCCTTCCTTGAATGAAGATTATCTTTTCCTGGAAGCCTCAGTTTGGACAATTTTATAAGCTTAGAACTGTAAACCTATATAACTTATTAAATTTCCTTCATAAAAGCCATTCCAATTCTGGTATATCCCATTCTGTCAGCTTGCAAACTAAAACACTGCCCTCCTGGAAAGGCTGGTCACAGGCTTTCTGAAAGCGTGCGAGAGAAAAGGGACTAGGGATTCTAACTATGCTGTATGCAGGCTCACAGTCAATTTCCTTGTTTTCAGTGTGGATCTTCATCTGCCCTCCTCTGTGCCTGCTGTCCCCACATCCAGAGCCTCTCACCTCCAACTTCTCTAGAGAGGAAATCTCCCAGCTCTCATTCAGTTGTGCCAGGTGGGAACTCATTCCATGGTCACTCAAATGCCCCAGGAGGGCTCTGCCGTCTGACTCAGGATCCTCTGAAGGGACTCAGCTCCCAGCTCCCTCGGCTCCACGCATCTATTTCCTTCTTCCAAGTTTACAGATATCACTTGTCCACTGCTATCTTCTTTCCTGTTCTCTCTGACTTTGTGGCTTTATACCTTCTTTTCTCATTTACTTGCATTTTCGTGTTTTGGGGAGGGAATGAAATAAACATATGTGTCTTCCATGTCATGTTGAATCACAAATCTGAGCACAAGCTTTTGAGATGGAATGACAGATCTCAAAAGCACTCATCTACTTCTAAATAGCAGACTTAAAACTGGTTAAAATGGAAAGTGTATGATTCTACTAAATTTTTTTTAATTAAAAACAAAAAAACAGGTTGGAATTCTGGAGACCCAGGTTCCAGGCAGTGACAGTGATACACTGTGTGTAGCTACGTGACCTCCACTGAATAACTTTTCTCATCTGTAAAACAGAGGTGACTGTGAGGCTCAATGATCTCCACTGGGGGCAGCGCTTGCCTACCTACATGGCCAGGCTTTCAAGAGAAAGAGGTGGTCAGCTACTCTAGAAAGAATCAGAAATTGGAAGACATGAACCTGAGTTTTGTTTTGTCAGTTGTTACCCATATTCTTATGGGCATGATACCACTTGGGAGAATAAACAAAGCTACTTCTGTGAGAGGGTTTCAGAAACTGAAAGTACTTGGTGGATAAAAGGCACCATCTTTTTCTTTTTCTCCCAGTTATGCAATCACGCTCTCCTCTGCCTATGACCACTTACCTTTACCTCCTTTTCGATGTAGTCGTTCAGCAGCACATCGGGCTCGACGCGGTCCGGCAAAGCCAGCACCACAGTGTGCAGAGGGCGCCTCTCCGTCACCTTCTCGTGGGCTTTCTTATCCCTGCTCTTCTCACCTTTGAGGAATACTCGCTTAAATGGCGACACGATTCCCGGCTGCAGGCAAAAACAGCAACAATTGGATTTTCTTATCAGTAAGTGTTTTGTCTTGTGCTACCTAGAATTAAGTAGAAGAGGCCCAAACCACTGCCACGGTGCTCCTGTGCAAGCAGGGGCTGGTGGCTGCTGGGATGCTGATGAAGTGTCAAGGACGTACAAGCAGTGTCAGAGGGCCAGAGTTCCCATGGGGGCCCGGGCTGCCCCCTGGGTGGTGAAAGGCCTAATTCTCCACCTGTTCCTACAACACTTAGGAAGTCAATGGCCGAAAAGGAGATTTAACCCCGGAAGGCAGAAGACGTACTAAGTGTTCCAACTCTTCCAAACTCTGGTAGGAGTGGGGCCCGATTTCATTTTCAGAAAACTCGGAGAAGGCAGGTGTGGCATCGAATCAACAGTTGCCTGGTTGAAAGTCACCCCTGGTTCCTCCTCTTGCAGAAACACTTTCCCTAGTGGAATATGTGCTTTCCATGCATTCCCTTTCCCTCAGGAGGCCTCCCAGTTCCCACGTCCACACCAGGATGTCAAGTACAACTCCAATCAGCAGACCTTGAGCACTGGACTGAGCCTGCCCCTACTGTAATGGACAAATCTGCATCCTATTCAGTATTTAATGAAGAGTTCTCAAGGTGCTATAATTAGAAATAAGCTTAAAAAGAGAAGAGAGGTAAACTTAGTCTATGAATGAAGGTAAACTTAGTCTATGAGTTCCTTGGAAAAGGCCTGACATTTACTGCTCAATAACTCTCCAAAGAAAGAATCAGGGCCAAATAGAAACTTCTGCTATTTGCAGACTCAAATCTATTAGCAATCTGAAGTCACCTGGTACAGGACAGAAGTTCCAACAAGGGTGCTGGGGTCACAGGGCATCTGTAGGCTAGCAATGCAGAACAACTCACGTTCCTCACAGTTCCTGATGCCAAAGGGGGAAACAAAACCGGAGAAAACTAGACACAAGTATCTTGGCTTGGAAACGTCACCAGACACAGGGGTGTGAACTCCAAAGCTGTTAATTTACGTAAGAGTGGGAGATTCCAATTCTATTTAATTTATCCGCCACTGACCTACTTCCTGGCCCTTTCCTTTTTATGTCCTATTTCACTTGCTTTGGGACCATAAAGGATTTTCAAGACTTTGAATTTAAGGTTCCTACACTGGGGCCATAGTTATCTTGTCAAAAAGAGTAGAAAATGGGTTTAACTCCTGTTTCATTCCACCCACAACACCTTGAGGCTCATCAGCTGATAGATGATGCCTTGCATAGCACTGGAAATTTCCTAGAGTAACATCTCCCCTCTCGATTTTCCTCTGGGCTTCCACTGATTTATGATCTATGCCTAACAGAGCCCCAGCACAAGCATTCTGCAGACTGGTTATTACCCTAGAGTTACCACAGGGTACACAGAGTTACACTGAGATGCAGTTGTATCCCAATAGACAGAAATTGATCCCCAAAATAAATTTTGATTAAAAAAAAAAAAAAAGAGTAGGAGATTATTGCCTGTCATTGTTTCTGGGGCTCAGTTAAGTTGGGAAAGGAAGTAACACAGCTGCTGTCCCACAGCAGGCCAGGCTTAGAGCCAGCTGCCCATCACCAGAAGTTGGTCAAATAAACAAACAAAAATATCTCTAACAAATCACCCAAATTTATGAAAGCTCTCGTTTCACTTTCTCTTCTGCATGTGGGAAATTCAGCTCTATGTCTAATTCAATACAAGCACTGTTGCAGAGCCCATGGGGGCCAAGAGGACATCTGCCAAATCCACCAATTTCACAGATCAGACCATCAAGGCCTGTGGATAAAGAGATTAGGTGACTGATAATGACAATGGTCTCCTGGTTTCCTCTGGTCTCCTGGCAGATGAAGATGGGCTCCCCTCAGCTTCCCTGTCACCCCGATGGCCCCCTCAGGCTCCCTTCAGCCTCCCCATCGCCCCGATGGCCCCCTCAGATTCCCCAGCTCCCCAAGAGATACCCTCAGCCTCCCCTTCACCCCTACAGCCTCCCCTCAGCCTCCCCAGCACCCTGACGGCCCCCCTCAGCCTCCCCCACCCTGCCTTACACTTCCCTTTGCACTAGCACCCTCCCCACTACCTACTAATACACTCAGCTGTCAAACATTGTGGGGGTGGAGGGCAGACAAATAAATCTCATCCCAAATAAAACATTTCAGAAAGTAAAACCCAATGTTTTTCTTATCCAGTCTGCCCCTCACAGCTAGCGCCAGGTCGCCCCCTGCTCCTCAGTGTCACACATTACCCCTTAAACACCCAGCCTCTGGGTATTTGTCTTTCGCCCCACTGACCGGCTAAAGCATACCAAATTGGGGGGGGGGGGGGTCCTTCCACCAAACCACGAAGGAGAAGTGGTCAGTCTCTGAGCTCCCATCGAGCACCCTCAATGCTGTGCCACCCACTTGGGCCCCCTCCATGCCTGGGTCCTGGGTCCTGTGACCTCCTGGGTCCTCTGCTCTTCCTTTTGTTTGAGAAATACAGATACTTCTAGAAGTTCTGGACTTAACCTGCACCCTGCAAACAAGTCTTCCTGGAATGGCCTATTAAGCTAACTGGTTAACCTTGCCACGCTTTCCTCGTCTGTAAAATGGGGTTAACAGTATCTTGTGGGGCTGCCATGAGCAAAGAATGAAACGATCTGTGTAAAGCTCTGGGCTCCTATTTGAAACTTTTTGAGTAAGCAAAATATCTGCCAGCGCCTCTTCCTAATGACTGTTATTATTCTTAAATTATGACTTTAGCTGTTGCTCTGTGATAGATGGCACCAAATTCTCAGGCTTTATCCTCAGGCTCCCTCCTCTCCAAGCTGTCACCACAACTGGACATAAACCTGCACCCACACCTATCCCAGAGGCCCCGGACCTGCTGTTAGCCTGCCACCCACCCTTATGGGGTCACCCAGGAGAGGGAACCCTGGAATGCACATCATCCTCTCCACTCTCCCCACCACACCCAATCAAGTCCCTCTACTCCCTGCAGATGCCACGGGAGTTCGGGACAAAACAAGGTCGGCACAGGTCAAGAATTAACACAGGATGATATGGACGTGGAGTTTCACTTACTTGTCTCTCCACTTTCATTTAAAGTTTCCACAACACACACATACACACACACAAAGATAAATACAATTCCTGCCTCCAGCTGCTTATATATAAGTGAGATAATACAAGATAACCTCCAATGAGTTTTACAACAGACTCACTGGGGAGCAGCTGAAAAGGGCTGACTGGTCTATGAAGGTGTCACAGGCCCCCAATCCCAGGAACACAAAGCGGTTAAAACAAATCACCCCTTGGAGACCACTGAGGCCTGGTGTTCCTCATCACACCACTAGTTTTGAGGGCAGCCAGGTGGCACTTCAGGTGTAGCCCAGGAGGGACAGCACATGGCCTGGCTGGCTGGAGTGTGGGCTTCATGAACAGAATGGTGGGAAACCAACAATTTGTCAGGCAACCACTGAGGATAAACCTGAAGTTGACAGTGAGCCTCCAAAGTTAGCAATGTAACTTCAGTAATGTAAAACTCACGCTTGCTCTGCAAACACAGCGGGCTATACCTGACTATCATTTCCTCTCTGGCTGGTCCCCCACCGTAGATGATCAGATCCCACTGTGCAGAATTACTGTTCAAACATGTGAGGCTTGCCCATTTGTTTATTTATCCACAGGATTTTCCTAGTTCCCATTACATGCAAGGCACTGCCCTAAAGGGTGTGGATGTACAGAGGTAAACAGCATGTGATCCTTCATCCTTAAGAAGCCTACAAATCTCCATGTCAATAATGTTGAGGCTGACCAGAGGTAAAAATCTGTTCCTAAACCACTCTAACCAACTAACCATCCCACCAAGCTCACACAATTAGCTGCTGCATAGACAATGATTGCTTTCTGAATCCAACAGGGCAAGAAAACAGCTAAGTGCAATCTGTCTGCTAGTCCTAAAACTGCTTATTAGCCAATCCTAATAACTATTCTACATATCGGAATAACGGAAATGAGTTCCAAGACAAGACGTGTGCCCAGACCAACCTCCCCACCAACAAGCCTATGCCAAGTCAACAAGCCAACAAACTGCAAGCAACCTACACTGTGTGCTGAATTGAGCAGTGCCCCCTTCAAAATCCACGTCCTCCTGGTACCTTGAAATGTGACCTCACATAGGGTCACTGTAGTTGTAATTTGTTATATCAAGATGTAATAAGGTTTTAGGGTGCATGGGCGGTTCAGCGGCAGAATGCTCACCTGCCAGGAAGGAGACCTGGACTTGAGTCCTGGCCTATGGACTGTCCCCCAATCCCCCCAAAAAAAGATGTGGTCACACTGAATTGGGATGGGCTCTAGGTCCAATATGACTGGGGTCCTTATAAGAAGAAAGGAAGGTGTATGAACCTTGAGGACAGTATATTGAGTGAAATAAGCTAGAAACAAAAAGTCAGATATTATAATGGCTCACGAATATGGACTAACTATAACGTGCAAACTCTGAGAATTGAATTCAAGAGCATAAGTTATCAGGGGAAGGCCTATTGTAAAAGTTCCTAGATTGTAAGCTCTAACAGCAGTCACATCTATTCTGGAGTTATAACTGCTATTTCTAAATTCTGATATGCTGAGCTCTTTGTATATACCCTGGTTGTTCCCTGGAACTTTGGGTATTTGTGTGACACCTGAGACTCAGAGCTAGAGTTCTATAGCTATGAAAGTCAGCATGACCCCAAACAGTAACTGTTAAAAACACTAAAAAAGTGATCAGACTTCAGTTAGAGACATGAATGAAGCTGATCTGGGCAGGACTAAGGTAAATCAGACAAAAGGGTAAAGGATGATATCGACTGTATTTTAAAACTTCAACTTCTGTGTGAGACCAAAGGGAGAAATGTTTATTTGGTGCAAAATTTATATTTTCAGTAATACACTAATTTAACTTGTATGGTCAGCTTATTCAAATAACATAATTACACAGAACCTGGAATAGTGAATAAGATCTTGTTGGTCTGCACAGGTTAGTGTGATACCCTGATATATCCCAAAGAAACCTGGGCAGAAGATTAAAAAGTATTTGCAGTCTCCTTGAGGGACTGGGGGAAAAGGTAGAAGTATCATACTTCTCCACATGGGAAATCCCTGATATGCTGGCAAGCATTGGGGACTACTAATTAAATATACCAGGCCCTTGATCTTGGGGTTTGCCTTTATGAAATTTCTTCCTGAAGAGGAAAAGCCAAGCCTATTTATGATTATGCTTAAAAGTGACCCCCAGAGAACCTCTTTTGTTGCTCAGATGTGGCCTCTTTCTCGAAGCCAGCTCGGCAGGTGAACTCACTGCTCCCCCCACTACATGGGACATGACCCCCAAGGGTGTAAATCTCCCTGACAATGTGGGACATGACTCCCAGGGATGAGCCTGGACTGGCATTGTGGGATTGAGAAAGACTTCTTGATCAAAAAGGAGAAAAGAATTGAAACAAAATATAGTTTCAGTGACTGAGAGACTTCAAATAGAGTTAAGAGGTCTTTCTGAATCTTATTTCTTATGTATTATATAGACACCTTTTTTCAGTTTTTGGTGTATTGGAGCAGCTAGAGGGAAATATCTGAAATTGCTGAACTGTAATCCAATAGCCTTGATTCTTGAAGATGACTGAATAAATATAGAGCTTTTAAGGAGTAACTGTGATCATGAAAACCTTGTCACCGACATTCCCTTCATCCACTGTATGAACAGATGAGTAAGAAAACACAAAAACAAAATAAATAAATAAACAATGGGGTGGAGGGTAGTGGGAATAGCTTCTGCTATTCTTTTTTACTTTTATTTTTATTCTTTTTTTTTGAGTAATAAAAATGTTCAAAAATTTATTGTGATGATGAATGCATAGCTATATGATAATACTGTGAACCACTAATTGTACATGTTGGATGATTGTATGGTATATGAATATATAATATATCTCAATAAAAAGAAAAGAATGAGGAACACACAGAGACACAAGGGAGAAGGCCATATAGCACCAGAGGCTGAAACGAGAAAGACAGTGACAAGCCAAGCAGCACCAAGGACTGCTGGTAAACACCAGAAGCCAGGAGACAGGCATGGACCAGTCATCCAAACAGCCTCCAGAAGTAACCAGCCCTGCTGACACCTTGATTTCGGATGTGAGAATAAGTTTCAGTGGTTTGAAGCCAACCAGTGTGTGGTAGTTTGTTACAGCTGTGCTGGGAAACTAAATTACATGGTGAATTTAATGTTCATGCATAGGTGATAAAAGCATAATCTATACATCAGACTTCAGTCAGCTCTGCGAGCTGAGTCAGCTCTGTGAGCCCACCCATGGTAAAGAAGCCCCTTTCCTGCCGTAGGTGTCCCTCATTGGCATAGGGGTCACTCTGCCCCATCTGAGCCCAAGTCAATCTTTGCCCGCCTTGAGAGCAAATACAGCATTTTATAGCTGTATAACCCAGGCGCCGAGGCTCAGGGCTAGCCCGTAGCTGCAGATTAATAAATGCCAGCTTTCAAGAGCTTCACGCAACAGCAAAAAACAGCCCAACATCTGTGTAGTGCTTCCTGCATGCCTGGCATCACAAAGGCTCTGCAGATTAATGAGACCTAATTCCTGCCCTCACAGATGTCAACTCAGAAGAAATGATACTGAAGCAGAGCAGAAGGAATGAAGTCAACCACTAAAGCCTGCCCAAGGTTCAGAACTGCAGCAGGCCTCAAAAGCATGCTCAGGAACTGAACTGACCCATTTTCTTTAAGGGCTCCACCCTGGGTCACGAGGGACTACAAAGACAGGGACAAGAGTGGCTCTAGCCCTCTGTGGGCTTGCTGGTAGAGGAGAGAGTAACTATAGAGCACGTTAAGGTATTTTCATGAGATAAACTGCCCTGGCCAGTCCAGGCCTCCCAAGCACGGTAATTTGAATGACTACAGCTCTGGGGAAACTCATGGGAAGCAGGTCATGTCTTTTTGTCCCCAACACTTAGCCTGAACTATGGTAGACACCACATGCTTTTTCATTGGTGCATGAAAGGGGAATGCTGAAATTCCTAGGTGAAGTCAATCCCAGTGCATTTGCTGCCGTTTTCCTCTGCTACTCAGAACGCTATTCACCACACTTCAGTGCATAATGGAGAAATGCCACCACGCCACCAGAGGACAACAGGTGTTTTACACGAAGGAAACTCAGGTCCAGCCATGGGCAGCTGGGTTGGGAGACCTGGCAAGAGAGACAGACAATAGGCGCTGGCTGGGGACTTCCAGCTATTCCAGAAACACAGTTGAACAAGAGGGCACCTTTTGATGCTTCTGAACATGAAAATTTAAAGGGAAGTTTGGGTTAAAAGATAGACAATCAATAAATAACAAAAAATATCTGTCACAGAGGATCAGGATTCTGTGAAACTATCACAGATTCTTTATTTCATTGGAATATGCTGCAGATGAAGAAACAAGAGTTTTACAAGTGGTTTGAGCCCATGCAATCAACATTCATTCTTGTTTCAACAAGAATTGTCTTTATAGAGCACTCACATTCACTTCTGCCAAAATGATTCTACATTCTTTGAACCCAGAGAGACAAATGGATCTCTCTAGGAGGATGGAGCTAAGTGATGGTTCTCTCCTGGGAGGGGAGCACAGGATGGGACTGCCCAAGCCTTTGGGGAAGAAGCTGAAGCCAAGAAGGCTGACCCTGAACTGACCCAAGACCCACATCAGAGACCTAGGTGGCGAATACAGGTTTCTGGTTTACAACCCAGGGCTCTTTCCTCTCCAGCATTTTGCAAAGATTTATCAAGTATAAGATGTGGCCTTTTATAAGTGCAAGGAACTTTCTGGACTGGCTCTGAAAAGATCTTTACATTTTTACAATATTTTCCAACTTAAGTTTGTAATGACTTTTCAGGTTGGAAACCTAAGATGTAGCCCTTAGTTAAAAAACAAAAGTCAAAGGTGGTATTATGGAAAAAAAAACACACCTAATGTAAACTACGGACTATGGTTAAGAGTAACATTTTAATATTCTTTCAGCAAAGTGTCAATAATAGAGGGTATATGGGAATGTTGTAATTTTTTAATGCAATTTTACTGAGATATATTCATACACCATACAATCTATCTGAAGTATACAATCAACAGCTCATAGTATCCACTGTGCATAGCTGTGCATTCATCACTGCAATCAATTGTAGAACATTTTCATTAGTCTCAAAAAATAAATAAAAAGAAAATCCCAAACATCCCATATCCTTTATCTAATATTGACCCCTGACATTAGTGTGGTATATTTTTTACTGCTGTTGGAAGAACATTAACATACTGCTGTTAACTATAGTCCATAGTTTGCAATAGGTGCGTTTTCTTTCATTTACCCCTCTATTATTGACTCCTTGTAATAGTGTCATGCATTTGTTCTAGTTCATGAAAGAACTTTTTAATATTTGTACAGTTAATCATAGTCATTGTTCACCACAAGATTACAAGACTTTTCTTTAAAACTACAACCTCTCTAATTAAAAAATAATAACAAAAACTTTAAAAACACATTATGCTAAGTGAAAGAAACCAGACACGAAGTACTACATACTGTATGAGTCCATTTGTATAAAACGTAAATATAAATAACCTATAGAGACAGAATTAGATTAATGGCTATTAGGGCTGGTGAAGGATAGAGGGTTGAGAGGTCACTGCTATAGGGTATGGGGTTTTTCTTTCTGGAGTAATGAAATTGTTCTAAAACTGGTCGTGGTAATGAAAGTACAACTCTGTGATTACACTGACAGCTGTTGATTGTACAACTTGGACAAACAGTATGGTGTGTGAATATAATAAAACTGCTTTAAAAAAAAAAGTTTAAAACCTGGACTCCTTAAAATTTAACTAATGAAAGAACAAAGAACCCTTCTCCCAGAGCAGGGTAAAGACAGACTAGTCAGAGGAATATCAGTTCCTTTGACAGCACAACTTGACGAGTTCACCTGTAATGATGAGGCTCTGGGTCTACTAAACAAATTCACCAGAGGCTAATTTATAAGTCAGAATATCTGCTTATTAATTTACAATGAGAAACACATCAACTGAAAGAACCAAAACAACCAGACTCATGGGACAGTGTGTCCTTCTTGGGAAACAAAGTAAATTAAGAGGCTACATATGTCACTTGAGTTCCCCTGTGCAAACCGCTCACCCCAGTATTATTCTGGAGAAAGTGCTAAGAAGTCTAAAAGGAGAGAAAGGAAGAAAACTAAAATGCATGGACTATCAACTGTGTCTCAGGTTAAGTGCTTAGGAATTTTCACATATGTATCTTATTTAATCCTCAAAAGACACTGCAAAGGAACATCAGCTTGTTCCATCCCCCTATCCCATATTATCGACAGCCCCTTTCAATGTAAAAAAGTCAGAATAGCCATAGCCCAAATACCCCTAAAGAGTGTGAGAAAGAGTGATGATAGAGTTATACAGAGAAGGTAGGGTTTAACAAATGAGTATGATTGATGAATCAGTATACTGATATTTCTTTCAGCCTCCAGTATCTTAGAGCAGCTAGAAATAAAAACCTAAAATTGTGGAATTGCAACCCATACCAAACTCTGAAATCTGCTCTACAACTAATTGTGCTCTGTGCTTTGAAATTTATTGCTTTTTGTATATATGTTATTTTTCCCATAAAAATAAAGTGAAATAAAAAAAAATACACTGTAAGGTAGATTTTTACAAATAGGAGTCTAGCAACACAGGATTGCCTCCGAACAAAGATTTTTAAAGTCAAAGGCCCTTGGTGTCCTTAAGTTCAATATTCAGTAAACGCCCAATGAGCGCTCACTCCACACCCAGCCCTGGAACTGTAACAGAATTAACCACTGTGCCTGCTCCCCAGGGACTCACCATCTGATGGGGAGAGAGGGGCAGCTTCCACCAAGTAATGTGACACAAAGGGATACAGCAGGGAAAGGTGAGAAGGGTCCCATGAGACCCACATTCCGGCCTGTGAGCCAGAGCCTTCTTGGATGTGGCCCAGTTTTGCAGCAAGGTAAAGCCACAGGCTCCTGCCCCCACGGGGGTGCACCTGCCCCTCCCACCCAGCAAATGTGAGGCACTGCAGCAAATCCTCTTTGATATGCTCCATGACACTCTGCTCACAACTGCACCGCAATGTGGCCCCTCTTATCTCCGATAAACTTCCAGCTCTGACTGTGATGCAAGTTGACAGATTAGCTATCTGTGCAGGTTTGAAGCTATATGTACCTCCGAAAAGCCATATCCTTTAATCCTCATTCAGTATTGCTGGGTGGGAGCTTTTTGATTGCTTCCACGGAGATGTGACCCACCAAATTGTGGGTGGCAACTTTTGATTAGATGGTATTCATGGAGATGTGTCTCTACCCATTGAAGGTGGGGTTGCTTACTGGAGCCCTTGAAGAGGGAACCATTTTGGAAAAAGCTTTAGAGCAACCAGAACCAAGAGAGCCCACACAGCCAGAGACCTTTGGTGATGAAAAAGGAAAATGCCCCTGGGGAACTTCATGAAATGACAGAAGCCTCAGAAATGACAGAAACTTCACAGCAGAGCTGACACAGATAGGGACACGTGAACAACCGACATGGATATCTGGAGATGCTTGGAGCCCAGTAGACGTCACATGAGATGCTGAGCAAGCCAGAACCTAGAGAGAGCCGAGGGAAGCCAAGAGATGAAAGCCAGCCCTGGCAAAGTAAAGTGAGGAACCCCCACAGGAACAGAGGCTGAAAGCAACGGAGCCCAGAAGCAAGGGAGCAGCAGATGCCAGCCATGTGACTTCCCAGCTGACAGAGGTGTTCCTTGCCTATTGGCTCTTCTTGAGTGAAGGTAACCTCTTGTTGGTGCCTTAACTGGACACTTTCACTTCCTTAAAACTGTAAACTTGTAACTTATTAAGTTTCCCCTTTTTAAAAGCAGTTCTAGTTCTGATATATCACATTCTGGCAGCTTGCAAACTAACACACTCACACTATCTTCTAAAAAAAAGAAAAGATTAAACCTTCCAGTGCCTGTCAATGGAAAGAGCACCTTTCTCAGCTGCTACCGACAACCAGACCCCAGTCATGACTAGACCTAGGAGATGGGAACTAACACCAGAGCACCCACCACCCCAGGGCTCCATGGAAATGCAGGTCACTGCCCACTGCTGCTGCCTGTATGTTCCAGGTGACAAATACAGAGGCCCTCAAACTCCCCAGGGAGCCACCTGCAGGCCCGGTGGGCAGAGGGGCTGCTGCTGGTTGGGCTCTACCAGAATCCCAGGCATGAGCTTTTTGAATTCGGATGTGTACTCTTTGTCTTGAGCTTTTCCCTGAATCATTTTTTCAAATTAGACTTTGACCTCCAATTCACTACCAATCCACAGGAAATGACTTTTTTCTAGAAGACCTGAAACCAATTGCCTCTTGGCCCTTTACTTAAAATGCACGGCTATCTACAAACACTGCTTGTACAGCGTGGGCTTTTCGACTCTCTGGATGAGCCCTGATGACCATCTTCTAGCAAAGAAGCCATGGGGTCTCAGAAGAAGAAGCAGCCCTTCGTCAGTGGGTCCTGGGGACACAGTCTCCCGCGCTCATAATGAGTGAGCACTTAGAAATGTGCACTACAGCCAACGGCCACAAGCACTGCCCGCAAGGAACCCAGACAATATTCTACATGGCTCTGGGTACCTAGGTATACCAGCAGGGGCCTACCTCATTCTCCATGGGACACCCAGTCTGAAAATCCGCTCGGGGAAGGGTCTCTTTGGAGGAATTCTGATTCCTCCCACTCTGCTGGTAGGTACACTGCATTCTCCTCGACTCTCTCCTGATCTTGTTGAAAAATATGGTTAGATGTTAGCCCACCCTCTGAAAAACACATGCGAATGAACAGGAAGGCAAGAAACCACAGCTTCCTTCTCCAAAAGCCAGTGATGCTGTTTACAACAGAAAAAAAAATGCTTAATAGGCGGGCAACACCATGAAACTGCTGGCAAAATTCAAATGGACACCAGGCAAAAGCAAAAATGACGCCAGGTAAATAAATCAGCAACTTTTCATTATACTTCCAATATGCAAACCCTTCTGGTGGCCTCACCGCCTTTCTGACCGATACTGTATGATCAACTGAAGACTATTTTGGAAGTCTGGCCATTCTACAAGTTCAAATATCAAAGCTAAGAAAAAATGTGAATGAGCAAACAAACCAACAAATGTACAAGCCACTGTCTGAGGCTGCCCCTCCCAGCCAGAAGGGACTCTCAGCACCGGGACTGCTCGATGAGGCCAAGCTGAGGGCAGGTGTCCACAGGGCCGACTCTCAGGGGATGGCCAGCCCTGGCCACTGGATCTCTCCCAGAACAAGGGTCTCTCCCTGCCTCTTGGACTCCAGTTCAGAGTCATGGATCCCTGAACAAGCCAATTCTCACTTTTTTGGAGTTAAATTTTCTAGATTTGTTGCCAGCAAAGGTCCTTATGAGTCTCTGGCTATCCCAGGGGGGCCTGAGGGGAGGAGTTTTAGTTAATTTAGGGTGACCACAAATATCCTCAGCGAACAAACGCAATGATTGCAACATGATTTTATGAATCATATTAGAATGGAGCAATTCAAAGTGCTGATTTTCAACAATTTTTTGCCTATGAAAATAGCAATTTGATCTCGCCCAACTTAATAAAGGTGTAACAAGTAAGTTTTAATATTTCTTGAGACTGAAGAGGTCAGCTGCTTCAGAATAATAATTTTGTGTCTCAAATACTATTATATATACCAGATATAGAAAATATAGCAAACTGGGAAAATAAGTTCAAAAGTTAGATTTGTTTGAATAAAGATCTGGTATTAACTATCTTGCTTGTTACTTTATCTCTTAAAGAAATCAGAGTAGAGTATGCATTGTGGCAAAGCACTGGTCCCTTAGGACTTCAGAGAGATTTCTTCTGCTTTCGAAAAAGCTGCCCTCCAGAGCAGAACCAGAGGTGATCCTGACCTCCATAGGAGCCTCTAGAGGAAAAAAAGAGACGTCAGAAGTGAAATACATAAATATGTTAATCTGCAAAGTATGCCCTTATTTTGTCTATTGTGGGGGCCCTGAGCCTTTCTGTTACTCTCCACAGGGGTCTCTACGTGCTTACATATATGGCCTCAATAAAACCGACAGCCGTCCTTGACCCAGGCCAACAAACACAACCAAGAAGGAAACCCACAACTAATTCATTAACAAGCTCTACTGGTCCATACAGCCCATGAGATCTACTCATCAACACAGTCCTTTCCTCAGTATGAGTGATCAACCAAGAGCACAAAACAGAAAGACTATTCCAGTTTGAAAATGTTGTGTACTCCAGAGAAACCATGTTCTACAATCCTGATTCAGTACCACAGGGTGGAACCTTTTGAATAGATTGTTTCCATAGAGATGTGACAACCAATAGTGAATGGGACCTTTTGATTTGACAAAGATGTGACTCCACCCATTCAAGGTGGGTCTTGATTAATCCTCTAAAAGGAGAAACATTTTGGAGGAAGTACAGTTGCTTCACAGCCAACAGAGACACAGACTCTTGGAGATGCTTGGAGTGCCAACGGAGAGAGTAGATGCCTAGACACTGACATTTAGAGATGCAGAGCCCACCAGACGTTGCCGTGTGCCTTCCCATGCAATGCTAAGCAAGCCTGAAGCCAGAAGGACCCACAGGGGCTGAGAGAGTCATTTGAAACCAGAAGCTGGGAGAGGATGCACACAGCAGCCATGTGCCTTCATGTGACAGATATCAGGCTCTCTTGAGTCAGAGTATCTTTTTCTGGGTGCCTTAGTTTGGACATTTTTATGGCCTTAGAACTGTAGACTTGTAATTTAATAAATCCCCTTTATAAAAGCCAACCCATTTCTGTTATATTGTATTCTGGCAGGATTAGCAAACGAAAACAAAAAACAAAGGAATAAACAGGACTTAGAAGGAAATGTTGCAAAGACAAGGCAGGAATGGGATATTAAATTCTAATTAGTTTATTAGAGACATATGAGAAGAATTCCCATCCATACAACAAGAATAGGCAGCTAAAAAAAAGAGAAAAAGAAAAAGAACAAATAGAGAACAGGAAAGGTATCATAGAAATTAGAAATATGATTGCCAAAATAAGACATCCAATGGAAGGAATAAATAACAAAATGGATGTAACTGAAGGCCAAACTAGTAATCTAGAAGATTGAGTTAAGGGGTTGGCAACCCAAGGTCCACAGGCCTACTCCATCCAGTCCATTGCCCACTTTTGTACGGCCCATAAGTGGAGAATGTGCTTTACAAATGAACATTGCAAATTTAATGGTAGGGAACTCTTAACTCTGATCCACAATTAAGAAAAATGTTAGCCCCTAAAATGAATTCCATTCTTCTCATTAGAACTGTATTACAAAAAATTGTACTCAGTTATTATTAGATGTTTTAGTTTCCTAGTCTGCTGAAAGCAGATACCATGATATAGGTAAAAATGGGAATTTATTAGCTTACACTTTTGAGGCTAAGGAAAATGTCCATATCTGGGCATCATCAAGGTGATGCTTTCTTCCCAAAGACTGCTGTCATATGGGTCCTCTGCCATATGACAACTGTTGGTCTCTCCCTTCCCTTCTGGGTTTCATGGTTTTCAGCCTCTTGCTTCCATGGTGCGTATGCATGCGCACGTACTCTCTGTCTTTCTCTCTCTTCACCCCATTTATAAAGTATTCCAGTAAGAGGATTAAGACCCAGGCCTTACCTGAAGTAAGCTCATCAAAAGGTCCTACTTACAGTAGGTTTACACCCACAGGAATGGATTAGCTTTAAGGACATGATTTTCTTGGGGTACATTTAGTTTCAAACCACCACATTACACTATGGGCTTCACCAATGAAAATGTTATGGAAATTTATTTTCTCTCTTACCTACTTACTATCCTCAATTTTGTCTCTTAGCCCCCAAAAACCTAAAATATTAATCATCTGACCCTTTACATAAAAAATTTGCCAAGCTGTCTTCTAGAACACTGAGCAAAAAAAATAATTAGAAAATATAAGAAAAATTAAAAGGCATGGAAGTCTAGCAATTGCCTAGTAGGAGTAAAAGAAAGAAAGAACAGAGGCAAAAGAAGAAAATATCAGAAGAAGCTATGCAAGAGTTACCCCATGTGATGATTAGGTTCATGTGTCAACCTGGCCAGGTAATGGTGCCCAGTTGTCTGTTCAAGCAAGCACTGGCCTGTTACTGAGAGGACATTTCATGGACTTAAATGATCAGTAAGTTGATTGCATTTTGGCTGATTACATCAACAATAAACTGAGACTGCCTTCAGCAATGAGAGACATTTAATCCAATCAGTTGAAGGCTTTAAAAGGAGAAGTGATAACTCCAGAATTTTCATCTCTACTTCAGGCAACCAGCTGAACTCCTAGGGAATTCATCAAAAACTTTCATCAGAATTGCCAGCTGGCAGCCTGCCCTATGGAATTTGGACTCATGCATCCCCACAAGTACATAAGATACTTTTAAATATACTTTTATTGAGAGCTCTTCAGGCACATACAGCCCATCTACAGTATACAATCAACGGCTCACTATATCACCACATAGTTGTGTATTCATCACCATGATCATTTTTAGAATATTTGATTGACTGATTGATTTTATCCATATTTTTTACTCATCTGACCATACCCTGGATATAAGGAACATCAGACACAAGGTTCTCACAATCACACGGTCACATTGTAAAAGTTGTACCTTTATAGAATCACTTTTAAGTATCTAGGCTACTGGAACCACTGCTCTACAGTTTCAGGTACTTCCCTCCTGCCACTCCAAAGCACTATAAACTAAAAAGAGATATCTATATAATGCATAAGAATACTCTCCAGGATAACTTCTCAACTCTGTTTGAAACATCCCAGCCACTGAAACTTTGTCTCATTTCTCAATTCCCTCTTTCAGTCAAGAAGGCTTTCTTAATCACTTGATGCCAGGTCACAGCTTATCCTGGGATTTCTGTTCCATGTTGCCGGGAGATTTACACCCCTGGGAATCAGGTCCCACGTAGAAGGGAGGACAGTGTGTTCACCTGCTGCGCTGGCTTAGAGAGAGAGGCCACATCTGAGAAACAGAAGAGGTTTTCTGGGGGTGACTCCTAGGCCTAATTTAAAGTAGGCTTAGCCTATCCTCTGCAAGAATAACCTTCACAGGGGCGAACACCAAGAGCAAGGGCACAGTCTATTGATTTAGTTGCCCCTACTGCTTGCAAGAATATCAGAAATTCTCCAAATGGGGAAGTTGAATATTTCCTTTCTCCCCATTTCCCCTGTTCTAGGTTGCTAGCTGCTGGAATGCAACACACCAGAGATGGATTGGCTTTTAATAAAAAGGGATTTATTTCGTCAGTTCTTCAGAGGAAAGGCAGCTAACTTTCAGCTGAGGTTCTTTCTTATGTGGGAAGGCACAGAGTGGTCTCTGCTGGCCTTTTCTCCAGGCCTCTGGGTTCCAACAACTTTCCCTGGGGTGATTTCTTTCTGTATCTCCAAAGGCCTGGGCTGAGCTGTGAGTGCTGGGATGAGGTATGCTGAGCTGCTTGGGCTGTGCTATGTCAAGCTCTCTTATTTAAGCACCACCCAATTAAATCAAACATCTTTCATTGCAGCAGGAACACCTCCTAGCTTACTGCAGATGTAATCAGCAACAAATGAGGTTCACACGTCATTGGCTCATGTCCACAGCAACAGATCTAGGCACCTTCACCTGGCCAAGTTGACAACTGAATCTAACTACCACATGTCTACCCCTTGTCAACTTGGCAACTACACGCATCACCTTAAACAATATTAAGGTGCAAAAAATTCTCTTCTGACTGTGGACCTGGGAATCTCAAAATAAGTTGTCTGGTGCCAATATGCAAAACAGGGACAGTCACAGGATCCATAGGGAGAAATAGGAAGGAAAACCTGCAGGGCAAACACCATTGGATTTCAAAGTCTGAAAGTCATTTATCCTTCAGCTTTAGAAAGTGGCAGTCCCACCCTTTCCAAGGGCCTATGCAGTGGCCCGCCTATTTCCAAATCAACCTCAGGGAACATTGAGGAGACCACCTTTTGCTCAGCTCCACTCTCTCCAGGCATCGGGGTCACCCCTGGGCTCTCTGCCATTTCCAGGGCACACGCTCGACCCCTCCATGTGGTGGCAGCCAGGCTCTCCCCAGTCCCCAAAGAGCGTGCTATACCTTTCCCAAGGCCTGAGGTTGCACAACTCTTCCACTGCAACGAGATGGGAGACTCATCCTCTGCCCTTAGGGCAAACTCACCCTCTCCATGTATATGGGTGGGTCTACTCTCCTGGCCGAGGTTTCTTGGCTTCAGACCCGAGCTTCCATGGTTCTCACTCTGCAAACTCCAATTTGTCCCTTTGTGTCCCCCTTTGTCCAGATTGACAGTGGTTCCATTTACACCAACCGTTTCTTCAAGCACTCCAGGACTTCTCCATCATTCTCTTCACAGTTCCCCCAAAATCTTCCCCTTAGCTATCAAAAAAACCGTTCCAACATATCTGGTATTTGCAAACCACAGCAGCACCCCACTCTCTGGTACCAAAATATGTTCTAGTTTGCTAGGTGCCGGAATGCAATATACCAGAAACAGAATGGCTTTTAAAAGGGGGAATTTAACAGGTTGCTAGTTTACAGTTCTAAGGTCAAGAAAATGTCCCAATTAAAATAAATCTATAGAAATATCCTCCCTAAGGCATCCAGGGACAGATACCTTGGTTCAAGAAGGCCGATGAAGTTCAGGGTTTCTCTCTCAAGTGGAAGGGCACACGGTGAACACAGTCAGAGTTTCTCTCTCATCTAGAATGGCAAACGGTGAACACGGCATCATATGCTAGCTTCTCCTCCTGGCTTCCTGTTTCATGAAGCTCCCAGGGAGGCATTTTCCTTCTTCATCTCCAAAGGTGACTGGCTGGTGCACTCTGCTTCTCGTGGCTATGTCATTCTGCTCTGCTCTCTGAATCTCTCATTCTCCAAAATGTTCCCTCTTTTATAGGACTCCAGAAACTTGGTTCAAGAAGTCTGATGAAGTTCAGGGTTTCTCTCTCAAGTGAGAAGGCACATGGAGAACATCATCAGGGCTTCTCTCTCAGCTGGAAGGGCACATGGTGAACACGACGTCATCTGCTAGCTCTTTCTCCTGGCTTCCTGTTTCATGAAGCTCCCTGGGAGGCGTTTTCCTTCCTCATCTCCAAATGTCGCTGGCTGGGGCATTCTCTGCTCGTGGTGCTGCAGCATTCTCTGCTCTCTCTGAATCTCTCTCTCTCTCCAAAATGTTTCCTCTTTTATAGGACTTCAGAAACTAATCAAGCCCCACCCAAATGGGTGGAGACACATCATCACCTAATCCAGCTTAACAACCACTCCTGATTAAATCACAACTCCAGGGGGTGATCTAATTACAGATTCAAACATGCAGTATTGAATAGGGATTATTCTGCCTTTGCAAAATGGGATTTAGATTTAAACATGGCTTTTCTAGGGGACATACATTCTTTTAACCAGGACATTCCACTCTCTGGACCCTAAAAAAGACATGTTTTTTCCATATACAAAATACATCAATTTCATAACAGTATCAGAAAACTTTAAAGCATTTCAGTAACAATCAAATGTAATACAAGGTTAAAACCAGTACAAAATCTTATCAAAGTTAGGTACAAGCATCTTCTGTGCTCAGGCAAATTC
>PVIY010001510.1:0-128483 GCA_004026745.1 Myrmecophaga tridactyla
CTAGTTAGCTGGTTGGTCTGTTAATGGACTAGCTGGTTGGTTTAACATGTACAATAGATAAAAATCCAAATGGCTGTCTATCAAATAAGTTACTGATGGGTATAGGTGATGCCACCATGGCTCAACAGATTTTTTTAAATTCCTATTTGGGGATTGCTTTCAGTGGCAGCTTACAAACCACGTAGGAAATTCAGACTCATAACCAAGTTAATTTCCCAATTTCTAACGAAATAGTATTAACCAACCTGACAGCATTCACCTTACCTTACTGACAAAATATGCCTGGAAATCCAGCCTCTAAGTTAGAAGACTACCACATGTTACAAATATTTGAAACTTATTCTCCCAAAATTCTCAAATAGTTTGAGTTGAGGCCGCATGGTTGGAATAAGCACACAGTACCCTCATGGGGACTACTTTAAAGGAAATAAAATTCACCGGTTGTGTAAGTCTGTGATTTTACAATTTCCGTATAACCACACCTCATTTTAAAGTGTACCAAAAGAAGCAGCCCTCTGCCTACTGAGAATAGTGATGGAGATCAAATGGCCAGAAGATGGTCTCCAGGGCCACAGAAGTCCTCCTGGGCAGCTGGCCCATTGTTGGGTGAACCATCATGATGCTAGCAAGTAGTTAAGGCTCTACCAGGGAACGTAAATATATGTTTCGTACCTGTATTTTGGTGCTGCTGTCTTTACCTGAGCAATTTTCCTCAACTAAAAAGCCCCTCTGGAGACATTGGGTTGCTCCACCAGCTGAATTCTTTTGTAATATTTTCACATGCAGTCCGGGCTGTCACCTTTGGGTGGACAGGATGATCACTGATGTGTAGCACACAAAAGCTTGGGCCAGCCTCTTCCTCCTACACCCATCCTCCTGTCCCCAGTCTGCCAGGACACGTACAGGGAAGGTGAGCTATCCAAGGTCTTAGCTGAAGAAAGTTCTCTGCTACTAACAAAGGAGAAAAGCCTATTTCGTCAGTTTGCAATTACCTACATCAGTGAATAGGATAAACTTTGACCTTCAGAATCAGCACATAATCAGCTGCCATTGTTTAGACTAATTAGAGAGAAGGTAGGCTGAATTAAAATAACGTATGAACTTCAGAATTTCCAAAGACATGTAGTTTTATTTCTTTCAAGAACATCATTGGAAACTGTGTAACCCAGGGTGACCCTGAGAAGTACTATCCTAATGACTAGGTAAAAATAAGAATAGGTAGACCTTTCTGAGCAATTACTATGTGCCAGGTAGTGTTTGTAATACTTTACATGTGTTAACCCAGCTAATATGAATGACAATGCTATACAGTATATCCTACTGTTACTATTATTATTTTCCATATAAGCAACTTTAAGTCCAAGATGGTTAAGCCCCCTGTCAAGGTCATGCAGTTTGTAGGGATAGAGTCAGGACTCAAACCCAGCGACCTGAGGCTGCAGAACTAACCACTATGCCAAGCTGCAGTTCAAGAATGTCTGGATGGTAGTGTAGAAAGGAAAAGCATGCTTCATAGGATGATGCAGGAGAGAGAAAACCTCAGGGCCAGGGCCAGTGTGGCCTGACACAAGTCATCTTAATTAGCTAGCCTTGAAAATTAATATTCTCGCCTTTAAAATGAAAACTGGCTGCCCCTGGTGATGCTGTAGCACAGACTCTGTTTTTAATTTAAAATTGAAATTTTAATTTCAATTTTAATTCAATTAGGCAAGGCAAGCACATTCAATCACCCATAGTCCCCACCCCTGCTCACTGCTGTAGGTCCACCCCATTTCTCTCACTAATGTATACCCCTCACCTCCAAAGACATTTGAGTTTATAAAACTTGGAATGGGCCATCACAGCCCTACTCCAAAATTCTGTGGAACTCATGCTTCCCAGGTGATTAAACATGGTTCGTTGTCCTGTGTAATTTCATGTATTGTCCAGAAGCAATCTGATTTTTCACCCTTCCTATCATTTATGTATGGTATTCAGATAGATGGAATAAAGAAGGAAGGCAGTCAGGCAGACAAACTGGATGGACTTCCCATGAGCTCCAACTACATTACCTATTTTTGGCAAATTAATTAGCTTGCCCAGAGGCCCATAACTAGGAAGTCAGAACCCAGGTCTGTTTGACTCCACATCTAAGCTCTTCTGCTGCCTTGGTCCCTACATCCAAATTCTAAGCCCTGAAATTTGCCTTTGCAGTAGCACCTGGATGAGAGTAGGGAATTGAGAAGAAAGCTTGATCCTTTAAATGCCTTTCAGACTTGGCTTGGAGTGTCCAAACCCCTTTCCCCAACCTCCAATGTGTGTATGTGTAGAGAGAGAGTGAGAATGGGACAGACAAACAGAGTCAGCAAAAGATCAATGAATCGTCAACAATAGGCTTTGGCAGAAATTTGCAGGGAGATACTTGTGTCTGCTTTATTCAATCAGGCGCACGTGCCATTCCTTCATTCATTCTAAAGATAGTCACTGTTGACTTTGTATCAGGCACTCTGCCTGCCAGCAGACATGTACATTGGTGATAATAGGAACAAAGGGTTCCAATGGCAGCATGTCCAGGGTGTTTTGAGTGGGAGCCTCCCTGGGTCTCAGGAAAAGCTTCCTAGACCAGGAGATGTTGAAGCTATGTGTTGAAAGACAAGGATTTAGTGAGGTAAAAGAGCTAGGAGAAAGTCATCTAAGCAGAGGGAACAGAATGTACAAAATCACAAAGCTGAGGTCAACTTTTAGTGCAAATAACCACAATTTCTAGATAAGAGGAGTTAAATCCAGAGTTGCCCTGCTCAGCTGGCTCTTCCCCATGACACACGTCTTGGGAAGAAAGAGACCATGGGGAAGAGTATGACCAGCTTATCTGTGCCAGAAAGCAATGCCCCAGCCCCATGGTGACTTCTGCTTCATTCAGCCTGGGAAAGATCTAGCTTCTTCCCTCTTCTCTTGGCTGCCTTGTACAGTAGAGGTCTCTATTAAGGATTGTTCATCATAACAATCCCTTTCACATGCATTATTTCAATGACACTCACCTCCTGCCCCACCTCCAGTCGCCTGTGACATGTTGTTGTTAGTATTTCTATTTAGCAGATGAATTAGAGTTTTAGAGGAACTAAGAAACATATCCAAAATTGCACAAAGCTAGTAAATGGTAGAGATGCCTCAACTCCCGGGTACAGGCCCAGTGATCTGTCCACCATAGTACCATAATAGTGATGGCAATGGCAATGACAATATTGAAGAGGAAGAGGATGAAGAAGAGAAGGAAAGGGAAGAGATCAGAGTCAGAAAAACCAGACTTTCTTGAAAAGTTTCCAATGGTTTCACATTTGTTTCATCAGGTGCAGACAGGATTTGGAAGGTTGGGGTCTCACTTCTGGGGCTTCCAAACTCACGGTGTGCTGCCTGACATTGTCACCATGGCTAAAGGCATCGGGAATGGCTTTCCCATGGCAGCAGTTGTGACATCTCCAGGTGGGACCTTCAGGCAGTTTGTGTTTCTTCTGGGCCTCCAGCATTAGCGTTGGTATAAACACATGTGTTTAAACTGTGTGGGTTGGAGACAGTGATGGCAACTACGCAGGGCATTTCCAAGCAAATGAAAGAGAGAAACCATCTGTCAGACATATTTTGGAACAAGATGGAAGAAAACCCTTGCATTCTTCCTTCACCTCCAGAATGAAATACAGGGTTCTTCCACACCAAGGAAGTATAAGAGAAAGCATGACAAAAACAAAGCAAAATCAACCCTAAACTTCCAAGGAAATCTTATTTTTGAAGGACACTCTTAGCTGGTCTTGTTATATCAATAAGCTATAGACTTAAGGTCCAATGTGATAGTTTACTCTGTTGATGTCTCATCAATAAAACACCCAAACATAGTTTTATGCAATTAGCCAGAACATTCCACATTCCATGAAATGAACATTAAAATTGACAGCATTTTTCATATTAGTGAGGTATTCAAAAAAATAATTTTAAAGCATTCATGGTTGAAGAGCTTCAAATTATTTCATGTATTTTTCCCACCAAAAGTAAGCACATTAAAGCATTGCAGGATAATTAGGTGCCTTGTGATATCTCAGTACAAAGGTACCTTTCGTAAAGGTACAAAACTGTGTATATAGAAGGAGAAGTACAATGTATTAAATATACACTGGCCCTGGAACAATCGGGAAATTATGTTACTATAACCTTGATGGGAGGTTGTTTTCTTGATATTTCCTTTTTAACTCCAAGAGTGGAAGGCAGGGAAAAAAGTCTTAGCTATTTGAAGGTTCCATGTAAATTACAATAAATGAAGGTACTTTTTAATTCACACAACACAACACATTACAGATCATGTGTCTCACCAAGTAAATAGTCTATTTTTCCTTATCTACTCTTAGGCAGGTGAAGAATGAATTAGAAGTGATATCATTTACAGCACAGAATTAAATATAATCCAGATCATGTGGTGAGAGATTATGGATATTTGATTTTTTTCCTCCTAGAGATTGCCCAGTCTTTGGCAAAATGCCTGCTTCACTTCAACACCTTTGGAGGGAACCCCATGGCCTGTGCCATCGGATCAGCTGTGCTTGGGGTAGGTCCCACAGCTACCTTACCATCACCCACTACTTGTTTCACAAACTGACTCTTTCAAGTATACACACATGATCAGAACGCTGTCACATTACATGACTAAGGTGGAGACACAATTAATGACTCGTGAATTTAATTAGATTTGCAGTTATTATCCTGCCTTCCCCACCAACCCACTTTTTTGTTTTAAGATCTAGTTTGGGTGCATGAAATATTGGATAAGAAATCATATGTAATTAATAACTTCTCATGCATGGGAAAGCTCTAAGAATATCCTTAATCAGCTGGACACTGAAATGTTTTTATCTGGGTGTGTGCCATGGATAGTTACTACCATTTTTTCATTTGTATTTTGGCCCTGACACATACTTTCCCTTCCTTCCTTTTGTTGTACTGCCATCAATTAAACAATTACAAAGAAGCTGAGGTCTATATGACTACTAACTAGGTGATTTAGCTATTATGAAAAACGCTTTGCCTATACCCTATTGAATAGCCTGCAGTTTCATTTAAAAAGATGTTTTAAATGACCTTGCTAATATGCATGACAACATTTGCTTAAATAGTTATAATACATATCTGGAAGAATGCACGATTAATTAACACCAGTGGCTTTTGTGGGGCAGGGAAGTTGGTAACTGGGGGAATGGGGAGCCAGTAACGGTCATCTTGCCATATACCCTTTCATATTTCTGATTTTTGCACCATACATATGATTAACCTACTCAAAAAATTAAATTTGAAAGTATTTTTAAATAAAAAATAAGTGTAAGCTGCCCTTGCCAATTAGTTCTCTTTAAATACAACTACATCACAGGATGAGAAAGTGTGGGTAGAAATGTGTCATTTATTTCATTTATAGACATGAACAACTTGTTTATTAACTGTTTGTGTCACCTTAACCGATTTAGAAGATAGAGAAAGCTTATCTAAAGAACAAATAGTCCTTAAGCACATCAACGTTTGCTTGGATTCCTGCAATTATTGTCAGCTAAATTTAGAGTATATTTTGCATATCCTGTCAATACTCACAGGTCTCTTCTGTGAGGCAAGTTTTGGTGCCAACACTTTTATGTCGCCAGGAGCCCTGGTTTTAGATCTAGACAGAGCTTGGCTCTGCTAAAGCATTTAGGATTCCACGTGACCTCACTTGAGCTATGAGAGCTTGTGTCTGGCTGAGGGCTGCCTAGGCAAAGATAAACAAGCTCCCAGTTGAGCAAGAGCCCATAACATTTCTTCCCTCAGAGCGGCTTCCACTACCCCCACATGCAAGGAAAGTCAAGGCCAGAGTGCTTGCCTTGTTCACCACTGTATCCCAGGTCATGGCAAGGCTTGATAATAATGAACCTCAGGATTCCAGATTCTATGTTACTAATTGCAAAGACATGTCTTCTATTCTTTCCTAGGTTCCTACCCACCCATGTAGGTGAGATGGATTTGGAAAGACATGCATTCCCTCTACAAAAATTGTTTCTCCTCAGCAAATCATTTTATAGAACCTAGTGTGGCTGCACTAGACTTTGCCTTGGGTTCCATTTTTCTGGTTAAGTACTGCAAAGCGGGTGCCAGCTTTCCAGTCAATTTTAGACAATTTCTTTCATGTAAGGTCATTTGTGGCTCTCTCCACAGGTGATTCAAGAAGATTGCCTCCAGGAAAACAGTCAAGAAGTTGGTACCTATATGTTACCGAAGTTTGCTAAGCTGCGGGAGAAGTTTGAAATTGTGGGAGATGTTCGAGGCAAAGGCCTCATGATAGGAATAGAAATGGTGAAGGATAAGGTAGGTTCTGATCTGCTGCTCTCTCTGTGGGTGCTCTCGCATAGCAGGGATTAAAGTGAGAAACATCAGCTGAAAGCTCAGGGAGAGAGTATACAAGGACAGCCAGATTAATCAAAGCCCATCAGAGATGAATAGAGCGTGTTGAGTAAAACAAAATGCTAGCAGATGGCCAAGAATGCTAAAGGGATGAGGGAGAACATTTGGAAAAGGGAACTGGTATTATCCTTGCCAGACTATACCAAGATCGTCGGCTATGAATAATTGGATATTTGGAATTAGAAATATAGGGAAGAGAGGAAATCGTCTGGGAAGGGGCAAGTGACCCAGAGAGTTAGTGGAAGAAAGGAAGAAGGGCCAGGAGAAGGTTGTGGTGCTGGGTTGAGTGGAGATGTTAATGTTATAATGTGTTTTGTGTTTATTTGTGAGTGTTTGTCTCCAAAGTAACCAGGGGGAAATGTGTCTTTCTGATGTTCCCTGCTGTCACTTCAAATTCAACATGGGGACAATTGAATTTAGCATCCCCCCCCCCAAAACAGTTATTTATCCCAAGGTTACTATTTCTGTCTTTCACCCTCCACCTTTCTGCCAATCACCCAGCCTCAGAGTTACAAAATAATCTGTGACACCTTCCCCTTCCCTTATTTCTACCATCAGGACTTGTTGATTCTTTCCTTTCCATGCCACTCCATTCCTTCCCTTTGTCCCTTTGTTTCCACTGTTGCCCCTACATCCCATGCTGGTAGAAAATTGTCACCTTCTTCCATAAAAACAAAGTCTACATCCTCTAAGGAGAACAACAGCAGGAGAATCTCAACATGGGAGTTATAACCAGACCAACCTGGCAGTCCTAATTCTTGTCCACAGAGATCCAGCTTCCCCTAGAGTGATTTCTTGCAAATTACAAGAATATCAAATCCTTCCTAGTTTGAAAGGGTTGCTATTCAATCCCTTTAATATTCATATCAAACCATAAGATTCATCCATTAATACCACATAGCAGAGCCTGTATAGAGTGGGAATGCTTAAATAAAATTTAAAAACTAAGCGAAGACAGCAGGAAAATAAAGAGTAATAGGAGACAAGGCCCTCTGACTTACAAGCCATAACGCACTTACCTTTAGCTTGTGGCCCAGTGTATTAGCTAGGGTTCTCTAGAGAAACAGAATCAGCAGGAAACATCCATAGATATAAAATTTATAGAAGTGTCTCACGTAGCTGTGGGAACATAGCATCCAAGATCTGTAGGGCAGGACACAAGCTGGTAATTCCAATGAAGGTCCTTAATGAGCTCTGAGGAGAGGCTGGCTGGACAAACATGGGAATGGAAGAGTCCAAAATCGGTAGGGCAGGCTGTGAAGCTGATGACTCCAATGAAGGGTCTGCACGACCTCCACAGGGGACACTCTCCAGCTGAAGCAGGAAGACAGTCTCTTCTGAATCCTTCTTAAAGGCCTTCCGGTGATTTGATTAAGCATCACTCATTGCAGAAGACACTCCCCTTGGCTGATCACAAACTCAATCAGTTGTGGATGCAGCCCCACCAACCTCTCCCCACCCCAACCCATGTCACCACAGGTGACTAGCTTATCTGATCCCACAAGAAGGGAGGAACTGCAGATGCCTAGTGAAGTGAAATGACCTCTTGTCTCTCAAAGATCATGACTTTCTTAACTCTGAAGGATTAAGTCTTGGGGAAGGATGAGCAAATTCCACCAGTAGGAAAGATGAAGACAAACTGGACCCAGCCCAGTTGCCCAAGCTGTGCTGTGGCTCAGGAAAAGTTTGGTCTATTGATGTTATTGTGCAACTTCTGAGCCATTTCCTTGACTTTGAAATGATTTTTTTTTTAACATGGGCAATCAAAAGTGAAAGTTGAGAATTCCTACATCAAGAAAGCAGACTCCAAATTCAAAAATCCCAGGGGAGCCACTGACAGAGCCAAGATTCACTGGCTATCTGCATTGAACTTTGTTTTGTCTTTGGATATTTGGGATGAATTAGGATAAAAACAAATATTTTTAATAACACACCCCATTCCCCACTCCCAAACTCTGGGCCACCAATTAACAGCTTCATTCGATTACAGAAACAGAAAGGAGGGAGAAAGAAAAATGGCCCTGATTGCTTAAATTGCTTTTTCTTTTCTTTTAGAAATAATGCCTTTAATCAGCCACTCAAGCACCAAATGTACAATTTTTTTTTAAATGTGTTTACAGATGAGCCGCCAGCCTCTTCCTTTGGAAGAAGTAAATCAAATCCATGAGGATTGCAAATGCATGGGGCTCCTAATTGGCAGAGGTGGCATTTTTTCACAGGTAAGAGGAAGTCTGGTCTTTTCCTATCATTTTAGATGAGCATCTCCCTGATATCCCAATGTTGGTCACATTTCCTCACGACTCTGCTAAGGGACATTGGCCTCCATGACTAATGCTTAGTGTCAAAAGAAAAGGGCAGTTTGAAGTTGAAGATGATCATATGAAGATATAGCTTTTACAACGTGACTGTGATTGTGAAAACCTTGTATCTGATGCTCCTTTTGTCCAGGGTATGGACAGATGAGTAAAAAAATATGGATAAAAGATAAATAATAGGGAGGATAAGTAATAAATTAAATTGGGTAGATGGAAATACCATGGTCAATGGGTGGGAAGGAGTAAGAGGTATGGGATGTATGAGATTTTTCTTTTTATTTATTTTTCTGGAGTAATGCAAATGTTCTTAAAAATGACCGTGGCAATGAAAACACAACTATGGGAGCCATTGATTGTACTGTATGTGTCTGAAGATTTGTCAATAAAAATATTTAAAAAAAATAAAAAGAAAGAACAGTGATGCCTTCAAGCCATTAGGGGGAGAGGTGGGTCTCTGTTTTGTGAGGAATAGATACAGAGGACATTATAAACAAGACATACAGACAAACCAGAGGATTTACAGTATAGGCCATAAAAGAGTTACAAGAGCCATGCAATAAATCATTTTTTCATATATAAAGTCATTCTAGCCATTGTTAAGAGACATCCTAGCAGAGCCCTGGGCTCTGACTTTATAAACCCTGAAAGCTGCCAAGCCTTTTAGTGGCCACTGTGGCTGAGAGGAATAAATAGCTCTAGCAGGCCTGGGTGACCCCTGCAGGAAAGGTGGGGTCCTAATACAGAACTCAAAAACTCAGCTATTCCCACTGCTTTAACCCTCAGGCTGGGAGACTCCAGAAACCAAGCCCTCCCCTTCCTCTTCCTGGGAAAGCCAATTACAGCTCCATGGTTGGGCCCCTTTCTTGGCTCTGCCATCCCAGTCTGTGCTGCTGCTGCCCTTAATGAAGCAATCTGCCCCTAACTCCTTTACACCTACAGGACCCTCACTCCCTGCAGAGTTGGAAGGGTGAGATTAACTTCCAGTTCCACTGGTCTTCTAAGAAAGATGTCCTCTGTCATCTTCTTTCCCATTTTAAGCATCCGTCATTCTCCTCAGTTTCCTTGTTCAACTCCTACGCCTTTCACTCTATTTCATAGACAATCTTGCCTTATACTTCCCAAAGAAAGTTGAGACTGTTAGGCAAGTTCTCACTATAATCTTGTCTGTTCCCACAACCACTCTTACCCCCTTCCCTGAAGATTCAGAAAATGAGGCATCTCTCCTCTTCAAATCCAAATCTCCCTCCCGTTCTCCTGACTGTTGATGCTCCCTCCACCTCCATTCCAGGAATCACCTCCTTGTCCTCTTGCATTTTTAACTTCTCCTCACCTTCCCTTCAGCCTATAAACAAACAGGCTTATAGCTTTCCCAGCCCAAATCCAAACCACGGTGAACAAAACCAGAAAAAGAACTTTTGCTGAGACTGCTCTGTGGATGTTTCCTAGTCCTGAAATATGTCTTTGAACATATCAGACTAATTAAATGATTAAAAACCCTAATACGTGCAACTGACATAGACATAAAACCACTATAGTTTACTTAGTTATTTGGCAAACTATTATGGGCTTAAGAGGCAGGTACCATGCTGGGAACTGAAGCTACAATGATAAATAAGATCCAGTCCCTACCTTATTGAGCTGGCAGGCAAAAAAAGACACATGAACAGAAAATTGCAATAAAATATAGTGAGTTCAATAGGAGATATAAAAAGGGCATTATGTGAAGGAAAAAAAGGGACTCAACAAATAGTCTGGCTTATCTGAGCCTTAAAAAATGAAGGAAACAAAGTATGCATAGAAATATTGCAGAGTGCAACAAGTTACAAGCATTCTAGTATGGCTGGAGCAGAAGGCCTAAGGCAGCAAATATGGAAGAGATGAGGCTGAAGAAGTAAAAGTAAAAAAAACCTTACTACTTGTCCAGCATTGTTTTAAACACTTTGCATGTGTTAACCCATTTAGGATTCACAATGAGCCTAGAAGGTGGGTGCTAGTATTATTCTCATTTTACAAATGAGGAAAAAGAAGCACAGAGAGCTTAAGAAAATAGCCCAACGTCACACCGCTAATGAGGGTAGAACAGGATCCAAACTCAGGTGATCTGATTTCTGAATCTGTCCTCTGAGGAGGGTCATTATGAGAGGACCAGACTGCAATCAGGGAGGCCAAGTAAGCAGCAGGTGATGCTGTTTGAACCTGAGCAATGGTAGTAGGGATAGAGGAGACCTTCTGAGAACAATTCTGAAAGTGAAATGGACGGAACTTGGATATGAAGAAAAAGGGCGAGTCAGGATGACTCCCTCCTGTCTAAGTTAGTTCAGAGAAGGCAATAATCAATACATCTTTGAACATGCTCCATTTGAGGTGTTTATGGGAATTCCATTCTATATACGAACCTGTAGCTCAGACACAATGGCTGAGCTGAAGACGATTTGGGAGTCATCGACATATGGGTGATGAAGTAAGGAAATCTCCTGGGAAGTGTGTTTAAAGCAGTGAGTTGAAGATAGAAATACCGCCATCATTTAAAGGGTAGGTGGAGGAAAAATTGCCCAGATGAGACAGAAAAGGGGCAGAGGGGGATGGGGAGAGACAGGAGTGAGCAATCAGGGAAGCAAAAGAGTTGAGAGGTTCAGGAAGAGGGAGAGATCAAAGTAGCAAGTGCGGCAGAAGAGGCAAGAAAGAAATGAGGGCTAAGATATGTCCATTGGGTACCACAGTTTGGTTACTGACAGCTTGAGCCAGAATGGTGTCAGAATGTTGATAGGTACAAAAATCAGACTGTAGTGGGTTGCAATGTGGATTGAAAAATTATGGCTAATAAGCACCAACTAGTTTTTTAAATGTTTGGATAAAAGCAGGAAGATAGCGTTTATGTGGTAACTAGAAGAGGACAAAGGAGTCAACACAGATTTGTATTTTGGCATGGTTTATATTTGGATTAAGAGAGTTTTAAGCCTATTTGTTTATAAGCTGAGGGGAAGGCAACAAAAAGTCAAAAATGCAGAAGGACAAGGAGATGATACCTGGTGGAGGGAGCATTGAGGATCAGGGGCACAGATGGAAGAGATTTGAACAGGAGTGATGCCTCATTCTCTGAACCTTCAGGGAAGGAGGTAAGAGTAGGTGTGGGAACAGATGAGTTTATAGAGAGAACTTGCCTAATAACTTCAACTTTCTCTGAGAAGTGTGAGGCAAGATTGTCTAAGAAATAGAATGAGAAGCATAGGATTTGAGCAAAGAAACTGAGAAGAATGATAAAAGTTTAGAATAGGAAAGATGACTGACAGAGGACAAGAAAAACTTGTGGAACGAGCAGAAGTCAGAGACACTTAATATCTAGTGGTGTCGGTGTGTCCAGCTGTGTGATTTTCTTAACAGTTGTGAGCTATCTATAGTGGAGCAAAGAAGTTCAATTATAGCACTGATCAGGATTGGGACTTGGCTATGGGGGTACAGGAGAAGGATAGAGATGCAAATGAAATAAGGGGGTAGGTGACAAAGTAGTTTAGATAATCAGCTATGTGCTACAAACTGGGCAAGAAGGGAATGAAGAAATCTAGTTGGGGCACTAAACTTGAAGAGAATGATGGAAGAGGAGACTTAAGTAGTAATGAAAAGGGCAAATGGAATAGGAATCAGAAATTGAGTTATTCCTGGTGAAGAGGGAGCTTATGATGCTGGCCTTGGGTGTGAATGGTTGGAAAAGAGTGAAGAGGAAGGTTCTGGAAGCTTTAACAATAAAGAAACTGAGAAGCTTGTTTGTTGTGTTGTACATGGAGATCACCCTGGGTGATGACAAAGATGGAGCTAGATAGGTGCCTAAGGCCTCAGTGAAGGTGGTTGAAGGACCAAGAAATGAACAGATGGCAAAAGGAGAAGGCCATAGCCAGAAGGCATGAGCCTCAGAGGGACAAGGATTTTCACAGAGACTGGAGAATGAATGGTCTGGATATAGCAGTTGGGAGAGAAGTGGAAGCCAACCCAGTGAGCGAAATATTAGAAATGTCATAGAAACAAGATTTTGCATTCTTAATTTAGTGCATTTCCTTGATGTTATATTTGATTCCATGATGATTTGTTGCGCTATTTTATTTTGTTTTCCCAGACATTCCGTATTGCACCCCCAATGTGTATCACTAAGCCAGAAGCTGACTTTGCAGTGGAAGTATTTCATGCTGCCTTAATCCAACACATGGAAAGAAGAGCCAAGTAACATTTTTAAAAATAAAACACCACAAAAATAAAGAGCTTCATACTTGTGTTCAAGTGTAAATTTGAGGAATTTCAGAACTCCTGGCTTTTGGAGAAAATCTAAGACTCCTTGGTGGTTATAAAAGAGAGGGGTGACTGTTTGCCAGCCATATCTGTTAACAGAGCCCCATTATCTTAAGAAGTCCATCCTTCAGGGAAAGAAACTCAATCCCTAGCTCAGAAAATAAATCCTAATTGGCTAGATTAATTATGATAATATGACTAACCTTTGCAGTGACTGACTCATGCATGAATCTCTGATGCATTGTCAATGAATCCTGAAGGAAAATCTTTGGGGGAAGAGAAGTTTTCTTCATCCTTTCTTTTTCATCTCAGGAAGAGATGTGTTCTCCCTGCACTGAAAACATCACAATGTCGTGATGTGATTCCTGGAACCATATCAGCCATCTTGGGATCACAAGGGTAAAGCCTATTTGCTGAGGTTAGAAGGTGAATTGAATCTGAGTTCTTAGTGACGTCAATGAACCACCGACTTAATCAACTCTAAAGATACTCTTCACTGGGTCTTCTTGTTACATAATGCATTAGTAGTTAGGGTTTTCCAGGAAAACAGAACCAATAGGACACATATAAGTTTTCTAGACTGTTTAAAGCAGATACCATGAAATGGGTTTGCTTAAACAATGGGAGTTTATTAGCTTACAGTATGAAGCCAAGAAAATGTCCAAATCAAGGCATCAACAAGGCAATTCTCTCTTCTCAATGACCAGCTGCTAGCAATCCTGGGCTCCTGTGCCACAATGCAAGTCATATAGTAGTGTCTGCTGGTCTCTCCCTTCTCTTCTGGGTTTCATTGCATTCAACTCCTTGCTTCCATTGGCTTTCTCTCTCTGTCTATATTCATTCTGTTTTTAAAGGATTACAGTAATAGGACTAAGACCCATCCTGAATGAGGTGGGCCACACTTAACTGAAGTAGCCTCAGCAAAAGGGCCCACTTCAAATTGGGTTTACAGCCACAGGAATGGTTTAGACTTAAGAACATGTTTTCCTGGGGTACATAGAGCTTCAAATCACCACAACATATAATGTAAATATTATGAGATTTACTATAGGATTTGGCCATGTAACTGTGGAGATGGGCAAGTCCAAATTCCGTAGAGCAGGTCATAACCTGGGAATTCCAATGGTGAAGGTTTTCCATGAATTCCCCAGAAGAAGCTAGCTGGCTAAAGTAGAGATGGAAATTATTCCTTCTGATTACAGAAATCATCAGTTCTCTTTTAAATGCCTTCAACGATAAAGTTAATATAACTTATGTTGTATGATAAGGGGCTAAGATAGAGAAGAACACAAAGATAAATATATTCATAGCAAAACAAGGAGGAAATTTCAATCCTCATTTCTGTAACTGGCCATGTGGTTGTAGCTCATGCATATTACTACATTCTTCCACTACCCATTTCATATTCCTTTTACCCTCAGCAAGCACTGTTACCAATTCTCTTTGGACCAGACCTCTGAAACAGGACTCCTGCTCCTGTCCTGTGTCACTCACACCAATAGAATGAGACCAGATTCTGTGAAGCACAGTGGAATTTTATTCTTCAGCCAAAGAATGGAGAAGAGTGGATTTGTGTCCTAAATTACCTTTTCCCCTAAGGCAGATGAGCATTGTTCTTTTATGGGGGATCAGGGGATATACACAAAGGTAGTTGATACAAGCTTATAGTGGGATTTATCATTGGTTTTGTCATTGGTTTTGATCACAGTCCTTTGTCATGCTAGAACATACCTTTACATATGACACATTTTCAGAAAATAGCATCTACACCCAGAGGCAGAGATTTTACTATTATAATGAGCACAGATAAACTAAGGTCAGGGTTGGGGGCTTAGTTCACATGCTCTGAGAAGGGTATTTTCCTAGCTGAGGCAAAGCAGGAAATTTTGGCTAGCATCAAGATGGACTCTTGCTATTTCATTGGCCAGGGACCTTGTGGTTCATGGAGGATCAATGGGGCAACTGCCACAAGAACAGCAGTTCTCATCAGCTTCTTGGAGGTTGTTCTAGTTTGCTAGCTGCTGGAATGCAATATACCAGAAATAGAATGGCTTTTATAAGGGGGAATTTATTAAGTTACAAGTTTACAGTTCTAAGGCCATGAAAAATGTTCAACTTAAAGCAAGGCTATAGAAATGTCCAAATTAAGGCACCAACAAGAGGTTACCTTCACTCAAGAAAGGCCAGTGAAGATCAGGGTTTCTCTCTCAACTGGAAAAGTACATAACAATCATGGCGATGTCTGCTAGCTTTCTCTCCAAGCTTCTTGTTTCATAAAGCTCCCCCATGGATGTTTTCCAAAGGTCTCTGGCTGTGTGGGCTCTAGTGATTCTCGTAACTTTAAAAGGGTAGTCTCTCCAAAATGTTTCCTCTTTTCAAGGATTCCAGTAAACTAATCAAAGACCCACCTGGAATGGGTGGAGTCACATCTCCCTCTAATCCAAGGTTAATACCCACAATTGGGCAAGTCACATTTCCATAGAGATAATCTAATTAAAACATTCCAGTTTACATGGTTGAGGAGGGATTAAAAAGAAACTGTTGCTCTCATAAGATTGGATCAGGATTAAAACACGGCTTTTCCAAGATATATAATCTTTTCAAAACAGCACAGAGGTGCTTAATTGCTTTATTTTTCTGGAAATAAGCACAACTCAAGTAGAGAAAGAAGTTAAATGGAACGACTTTTTTGGTTAGACTTCATCCTCGTGATAGCACTTCAGTTGGTTTTGATTCTTTGCCTGATGAACTAATCCAGACCTTCATTCCTGAATTTTCTGGATTATTAGTAATCCTGTCTGGATTGAGTTGTTGCAATTTTCCATTGATTTTGTCACAGGGCATGGTAGTACTAAAAGCCACCCTAAGGGATCTCCTGTATTCCAGGCAAGCTCTTCTCTACCTCCATTGTGTAGTTGCAGTCCTATTTCCTTTTGATAGGCAGGATCAATCACACTAGCCAATAGAGTAGTTCCCTTCTTTGTCTATTGATTTAGAGGCATATGAAGTCCACAATGGCCAGGTGGCAGTCTTAACTTCTAGTTACCTGGAATCATTGCTGTGTCTCCTGGTAGGAGCACTCCTCCTATTAGAACTAAGACCTGTAGACCAGCAGAGTTTAAGGTTGTGGGGACTGGAAGCAAAATTTTTTCTAGTGGATCACTAGGGGTAATAGTGAGTGGTACCACTCCCTTTTATTCCACCCCTTGATTCCTAGACACATGAATCCTGGCTATGGGAGAAACAGCACCATAGAGTGAATGCTGATTTAGAGCATACATAGTCTCCTGGAGAACACTGCCCAAGCACTGAAAGCTATTGCCACCCATTTGTGCTGTAATTGAATCTTCAAAAGGCCAATCGAAGATTCTATCAACACAGCTGCTTCAAGGTGGTGAATATGGTAAGGCCAGTGAATTATATGAACATGTGCCCATTCTTGCACTTTATTCACTGTGAAGTGGGTTTCTTTGCTCAGAAGAAAGGCTGTGTGAAACACCAGGATGGTGCATAAAGCATTCTGTAAATCCATGGATGGTAGTTTTTGCAGAAGCATTGTGTACAGGGAAGACAAATCCACAGCAGGAGTATGTGTCTATTCTAGTTACAACAAAACACTGATCCTTCCATGATGGAAGTGGTTCAATGTAATCAATCTGCCAACAAGTAGTGGCTAATAGCAACTGGGAGAATGGTGCCATATGGGGACTGAGTATTGGGTTCTGCTGCTGGCAAATTGGACACCAAATCAGCCTTAGTGAAAGGGAATACATGTCTAATGAAGCCCATGTGCAACCTCCATCCCTGCCACTATAGCCACTCTGTTCATGAGCCCACTGGGCAATGAGAGGAGTGGCTTGGGAAAGAGGCTGACTGGTATCCACAGAAAAGATCATCCTATGCACTTGATTATTAAAATCTTCCTCTGCTGAAGTCAGCCACTGGTGAGAATTCACCCAGGACACAAATATCTTTTTCTTTTTTTGCCCACTCAGAAAGGTCTAACCCTACAGCTCTCCCCCAGATCTCTTGTCACCAATTTTTCAATTACAAACTTAACCATCTCACAGATATAAGTTAACTATACTGTAAAATACTTTTTGTTAAAGTTTTCTGTTATTACAGCCAAAACTGATTAAGAAACTACTCCAGAGATTTACTGTACCTTTATTTTTTACCTTCATAAAATGTCTATCGGAGCCTCATCTCTCCTCCATTTTCACTGCCACCATCCCACCCCATTCTAAATTCTCATTACCTATTGTGATAATCTCCAAAACCAGAATTTCCCAAATTTCAGTCATTAGAGTACATAGTCACAGTTTCCCCCGACATGTGTGTATCATCTGTCTTAGAATCGACTCAATAATAATTTAACTTTCTTACTTACATGTATTTAATAGTAAATTTTCTGTAATTATCATAAATGAGAAATCAATGTGACTTCCCAAAAGTAGAAAGTAACCATAAAAATAAATAACATGAAACAAAGCAATAAAAACAAATCCTAGTTGTTTCCAAATCTTCTCCACCTGAAGTCCATTCTCTCTGTGTTTTAATAGGAGATTAGAGTGTATTTGAGAAGTATTAAAAATATATTGGATGAGGGCGGCTGCCGTGGCTCAGCGGGCGGGGCTCTGACCTGCCGTGCTGGAGGTCTGGAGTTCGATCCCTGGTGCCTCCTGCCCATATGCAAATTAAAAAAAAAAAAAAATATATATATATATATATATATATATATATATATATATATATTGGATGAGAGGGAGTGCAAGGGTAGTTCAGTGGTAGAGTTCTCACCTGCCATGTGGGAGACCTGGCTTCAATTCCCAACCCCTGCACTTCCCAAACAAACAAACAAGCAAACAAACAAAAATTCAACAAATTATGCTGCAGTAGGGGAATACTCACATGGAAAAGAATGAAATGTGACCCCCACCATACAGCATACTATATATATATATATATATATATATATATTGGAGGGGTGCACAGGTAGTTCAGTGGTAGAATTCTTGCCTGCCATGCAGGAGACCTGGGTTTGATTCCCAGTCTATGTACCCCCTCAAAAAAATCAACAAATTGTGCTGTGAAACAGGATATTCACATTGAAAAGAACAAACTGTGACTCCCACCGCATAGCATATATATATATATATGCAAACTGACGCCTTCTCCTGAACACAAAGAGAAAGATGTGAGAGAACTACAAGGGAAATAACTTCCTCACCATGTGATTGGCTGTTTATTTAAAGATGTGCCCAGGTTTGCAGTCATGTCCCAAGTGATCTACCTCCCTAGTGTCTGTTCCACTGACACATCCTACATCCATCTGCCAGATATTTTTCCCTCAGGCATTGACTTAAAGACAAAATCTTTCAGTTACTCCTCATTGTCCCCTGGAAAAGGTCAAAGCTCAGTAAGGAGCTCAAAACCTTCCAGTATCTAGTAATTCATATAGAGCAAACATTTTAGAAATTTTCTGTTTGGGAACAGTGGAAAGAATGCTAGATTAAGAGTAAAAGTGATCTGAACTCTAAACTCAATTCTTCCACTCTTTTGCCACACACAGATCTTGAGCAAGCCTTTGGCCTCTTTTTAACCTCAGTTTGCTCCCAGATATATTGCCTTGTCTACTTATTGAGCTGTTTTGGAAATCAAGTGAGCTAAAGGGTATAAAATTATTTTTTGCAAACTAATGAACTACACAAATGAAAATTTCTTCTCTTCAAGCTACATTTTCCTCCTTTGCTTCACTACAAAATCTTTTCCAAGAGTAAATTTTGTGTTACATTTGTGCCTTCCATCCAAATCACAATCCACTAGGAGCTCATTCCTGCCTCTCATTTTTTGGAAGCCCCCTTCTCAAATGGCCACCAGTGACTTCCTTATGGCCCAATTAAAGGAAACTAAGTGTTCTCTTTAAATATTCTTTCTAAATTACTACTTCTTCTTTGGCTTCTGCAGTGTGGTCCTTCTATCTCAGACAACTCTTCCTATTTCCTGATGATTCCTAAACTGCAAATTATGTTCTCAGTCGTCAGTTCTTCCATGACTGTACTTTCTAAGGCAACCTTATCCACTTAAATTTTCACCTCTTGACTATGCTGATTTCTTCCAAATATTTATCTTCAGTCCCAACATTTTTTCTGAGCTCCAACCCCAAGATTCTAGACTCTCCTTGGATATCAAATGGACACTTCAAATTCACCATATTTAACATAAACCCCACTAAATATCTGTCCTCCAGTGAATCACTTCTTTATTAAGGGTACCCCTTTTGTTTCAGATTTACAGTTTAGGTGATTATTTTTTCCTTCACTTATCTTTTTGCTTTCATATTACTGTCTGATAAATACTTTCTCTAATATAATTTGTCCAAAATGCCCCATCCTCTCCATTATATCAAAACAGACATTATCATCTGTCCCACACTATTTAAGCTGCCTCTTAAGCAGTATCTTGGCCTTGTTTCCAACCTATCCTCCACGCTGATGCCAGATTTAAAGGATAAATCTGATCGTGTCTCTCATCTCTTAATGTCGCAGAGAGTTCTCTACTGTCCATGGAACCAAGTCCAAACTCCACATTTCGGCTTTCAAGAACTTTCAACATTTGGCTCGAAGACACTTTTTCAGGCTTTACTCCTGCTATTCTTTCCACGTCATGCATCCTGCTTCTTTTGCTTTCATAGTTTACTCTGCCTGGAATCCTCTATCCCTCTTTTCTGCCACTGGAAATTATGGGGCCAGGGAGATAGGACAAAGAAGGCCAGTACCTACTTCTTACTTCATGTTCCAAAGCCTTCCCCACTGTCAGCATTCCCTTTCTTCAAAGATAAAGGAAATTGAGAAAAAAATTTAAAAATTATATTAACCATTTAGAAATTTAGTAAAATATGAAGAGAAAACAATAAATCACAAATTTAAAGCAAAACAAAAACCTCTTCATGTTTGAGTCAAGGTCCTTTCTGGGGCCAGAATATCCTCTCTTGGAAAGAGGGGGCTGAGGAATTTGGTTGTTCAAATAAATGCATAGAACATGTTCCCCAGCTTTCTGAGGCCTCCAGTCCTCCCACATGAGCGTACATTGCAATGCAAAGCCAGCAATGGAATTTCAAAACTGAACCAGGTCTCAGTTCTCATTTCTGGACTGAGAAGGCTATATGCTTCTCCCCAGTGCCTGTTGATCAGGATAAACTGCTCCTCCTTCTCAAAAAGCAGTCAGAGATTTTAAGATGAACAAACAGTCAGAGATGTGGAGCAGAAAGGGCAGAAATTACAGTGTTAGAATGTGTATGGCTATTCATTTCTTACACTGGTTTATAAACATGGATGCTTTCTGCTTTCCATTTGGAGCCGTGGGCAAGAATTTAACATCCTCGTTTTTCTCCCTTCCATTTTCTGCCTTCTTACCACAGGAGATGAGATGTAAATGAGCCTACATAAGACAAGCCCACCTTCTGGCCAAGGTTTT
Organism: Myrmecophaga tridactyla; assembly: GCA_004026745.1. Lineage (NCBI taxonomy): Eukaryota > Metazoa > Chordata > Mammalia > Pilosa > Myrmecophagidae > Myrmecophaga > Myrmecophaga tridactyla. The sequence continues at coordinate 20,514 of PVIY010001510.1, forward strand.
TATTATTTACTCATTAAAACTACCTACAGTCAAGATAGTGAGGACTCAGCTCAGATAAACTTTTTTCCGCAAGGAAGGAAACCTTAACAGTTAATCATGTGATTGGAATGCAGCATTAAAATGTTGACGGCTGTAAAAAACAAACAAACAAACAAACAAAAAACCTTGAAACAAATACCAATCCACTCAAGAAGGAATTGACTTAAAAAAAAAAAAGAACCCATCACATATGCTTACTAATAGCATTAGTTACAAAGACATGTGCAATGACAGCTACCAACAGGTAATAGACTATGCTTCTATTTGTAACATAAAACTCCATCCGTGACCTCAGTGTTCTTTTAGCATTCCAATAACCTCAAATGGTATCTCCAAATGATGGGAGAACTTAATTCTTCCACGGTTCAGTCCCACCTGTATCTCATCTTTCCTGCAAAGAACAACAAAAGAATAATAAAAACATCACATTTGCCACTTTTTCATCAGAGGATTATAGTCGTCTTTCAGCAGCATTTAAAGGCTGCTGGGTTGTGCACCAGCAGATTATTCCTGGTTAGTGAAAGATGAAGTCTCCCTCCCAGTTGGAACACAGTCAGTAAGAATGGCCCAACTTTACTCCATAAAAAGGGGGAAGAATAGAATACAATAACACAAAGTCTATCAATAGCAACCAGTTTCCTCTAAGTTAGTGGAAGTGAAGCCAGCGAAATAAAATCCTTTTTTTTTTAACCAAATCTGGGGTTGATTTGTGACGAAAGTATGGGAAACAGCCATTAAAAAGAGCTCTCAAGAACACAGTCAATTAATAAAGGATGGGCTAGGGAGTGGAGGGAGTTGTACACAGCAGGAGTGAAAAAATGAACTTGTAATTAGATAAGCCAACACGAGATGCTGGAGGGAGCATGCAGCACCCCCTTTTGATTTGATTTGGGCAAATTAAACTCTCTCAGCTGAAGTTTCCTCATTCCACCCCCCCCCAAAAGATAATATAACCCCAAGGAACCCACCTGAGGATTTAAATGAGAAAATATCCTGGCAGCTTCTCACTCTAATTAATTAATATTAGCTCCCTCCCTACCAGCCCCTCTCCTTTCGACTCAGAACTTCCTTGATTGGCACTTAGCCCTCATCATTTCCTAGTTAAAGTTTATTCTTGTGTATGCATCTTATACCCCTAACTAGAATCTAAGCCATTGGAAGGCTGACCTTGCTTATCCGTCATTGTGCCCTTTGAGCCTAACACAGTGCTTCTCACAGAAGAGGGGAAAAGTAACTTCTAATGGTGCTGTGTGCATTTTATTCTCAGATGTTACACTGTAACTAACATTTTAAAGTATCTGAAATACACAATTAGTCATTTGATGTGGGTTGCAAGGAAGAATTCAAGGACAAGTCAGTGTGTACAGCCAAATCATTTAATAAGCTCAATGCCAGAAAGCCCTGGTATTTCTCAGCTAGTTGCCAGAGAGCCCTGGAAGTTCTAGGTTGGATGCTGCAGAGCTCTAGGAATTCTCTGCTGGATGCCACAGAGCTCTGGGAATTCTTAGCTGGATGTGGGAGAGCTCCAGGAATTCTCAAAGAAGTCAAAACCTCAACCAGGGGCCAATGCCATGAAGATTCTTGACTCAGACGCAGGAAAGAACTCAAGGATTAGTCACTGTGTACAGCCAAAGAATTCAAACACTAGCCATTGTGTAAGGTGCAAAACTTAATGCATAGCAAAAGTACACACTTGAAGGAAGATGAGCACAGGCATTCTCCAAAGGAGGAGAAGCTCTCTGAGGTCAGGATCCTTGCATCATAAGGACTTGAAGGGGCCCTTCCTCCTCTGGATATGCTATTAAGGGATTGATGAGCTGCACTTTTCACTGGTTCTTTTCAGGTGCTGATGTGAGTGAGGGCTAGATGTGCAGGGACTAGGTATGTGGGGACTGGGTATATGTGCACAAAAGGAATTTTTGTTATGGATTTTAGGGTCATGTTCTCCTCTCACTTTCCCTATCTAACCTGCCTCAAAAACACTCAGATGTATTGTGAGAAGGCCAAAAATGACCTTAGGAGGAAGGCAGAGGCTGCCCAGAAATCTCATATTCATTCTCTAAGGGGTTGCTGCAAATGTTTGCACTCTCTTCAGGCCCCCAGTTTGCATACCTGCCCTACTCATCCTCAATAAATGACTTTGCACTTAATTTATTGGAAAAATATTGAATCTATCTAGCAAGAATCTTGATTCTATCACTCTGTACTTAAACCCTCTAACGATTTCCCACTGGTCTGCCTCTTGCTTGCTTTCCAGCAGGCAGTTTTCCCAATTTTCTGTCCTTCTCTTGTGCTAGCCCCTCCACTCAGCTAGGGGCCTCTGCTCATTGCCTTCCCTCTGCCTGTAATGCTACCCTCCCCCCCCAGACATCCCACCCCCAGGCTTTATTAGCTAAGACTTCCTTGCCCTTTGGAGGGCATGCGTTCACTTTCAGGGTCAGGCTATAATTTTAAACAAACCTTTTTCCAACCCCACTCTCCTCACACATATCCTCCAGAATTTTCCTGTATGAATTGTTTGTTCTCTACTATGTTTTCAACTTATATGTTTGTAGTAGTTAGGTTCAGATATCAACTTGGCTAGGTGATGGTGCCCAGTTGTTCTGTTGCTGTGGACTTAAATCATCAGCACATGAATTTCATCTATGGTTGATCACATTTGTGGCTGCTAGGGGGAGTGCCTTCTGCAATGTGTGACATTTAATTTAATTAACTGGAGGCTTAAAAGGAGGAGTCAGAAGGGAAAGAAGTAGCTCAGCACACCTCAGCTCAGCACTCAAAGCTGACATAGACCCAGACATTTGGAGATGCAGTGAAGAAACATCCTGGGGAAAAATGTTTGAATCCAAAAGTAAGGAGAGAAGGTCAATGGACATTGCTGTGTGCCTTCCCATGTGATAGAGAAATCCAGATGGAAGCTAGCTGCCCTTCCTCTGAGGAACTGTAAATTTGTAACTAAATATATCCCCTTTATGAAAGCTAGTCCAGTTCTGGTGTATTGTATCCCAGCAGCTTTGGCAAACTAAACAACATTCTTCTAGTTTATTCCCCTCAACCTATAAATATGCTTGCCTTGCCCATTTGAAAAAAATCTTCCTCAAACATAGGTCCTCCTTCTAAAAGTGATTCTGCTGGGACAAACTGTGGAGTGCTTCTATGTCATTTCTTCTCCCTACTACCAGTACAGTGCAGACAGGGGCCAATGAACCCAAGTTCAATGGAGAATCTTCATGGTACTTGGCATCTCTCTGACAGCCGAGCCTATTGGTCATGCTCTTCTTTTAGAAATTTCACCTTCACCACACCCCCACCTTATTTTTTGATGGCATCACACTCTTCCTATTCTTTTACTATCTCTCAGCTCCTGCACATTCTTGAGGAGTGCTTCTTGTTTGGTTGGCCCTCTAGTGCCAGGGTTTTTCTCTTGATCTCATTTTTTTCTCTCGGTGTACTTTACCTGGTGACTTCACCCATTATACATGATTACTTTTTCACCAGGGTGTTGTATATATCCCTGCATTCTTTCAGGGAAGGCCTCCCCCTGAGATTAAGACTCACAAAGTCAATGACACCTTGAATATGCTTCCCTGGTACCCACCATGCACTTTTCCTCCTCCTTGGAGCATATATGCACTCCCAGCATTTCTTCATGTAAGTACCTGACAGCTGTTAATCCCTCCCAACCCACCCACCCCCTAAAAAATAGTCTTTTAACCAAATATCCTACTCTTGTTTGCCTACCTGCTGTCCCTTTGTGCTGCCCTTTTCCTGCTGATCACAGCTCTCTTGTCTTCCCTAACTCTCCCACTCCTGCCCATCATGGTGGATTGAGAGTTCCCTTGTTGGCCCTTGGCATACTTTGGACCTTCTTTGTCCCAGCTCATTATTCTGTTCCCCTACAATGCCACACTACCCAGTCTGAGTCACCACTGCATCTTCATCCACACAAGTGTTGAGCAGCTGCATGTTCTGGTATCAATTTTTTTTTTTGTCTGCTTAGCCAAAAGGTCCAACTTGCAGACAGCATTGATTACTACTTGAAGCAATTTTTTTAAAAAACTGAGGAAGGAGGAGGAGAGAGTGGAAATTAAGCCAGAAATAAAATAGGTTTAGAGTTTTTTCTTCATAAAGTAGTTTAGGGATGAGGTACTTTGAAATACAATAAATCAATTGTGACAGAGACATCATTAATATCACTGTGCTAGCTGAAGTGGTCTCCAGCTAGTTCCATTTGGCACTCCCACTAAGACCTGGCACAGGGACTTCATCCAGGCTCCTTGGGTGGTCTTGTTCCAGTATCACCAAACTGGCCAGGAGCGCCCACTTTATTCTTAGCAGCTTCTCTGAAATTAACTTCTAGGTCTTGGGAGCTGCCTCCAGTCAACCTCCTCCTTTCCTGTTCCCTCCAACCCTACTTCTTTTTAACAGGGAGATCCTTTCCTTCCCAGGAGCACTGCCTTCCTCCTACCTCTTCGCTTCTTCTCATATTTCCTGAAGCTGAATTTTTATACCCAGAAGCAACTCCTATTAGTCAACTCCTATTACTCAATTACTAAGCAAATGCTGCCAAAGTGTTTGTGAGGAGAAACACTGGTTTCTGGTAGAAGGAAGCAGGAAGTATTTTCATTCAATCTTTCTATGCAACAAAGAAAGGGAAGAAAACAGTTTTGTTTCTGATTTAAAGATTTGAAGATTTGTGTTTTGCAACACTTGAAAATGCCTTTCAGAAATACAAGTTATCTACATGCATGATTTAAAAGGAAAGCATTTTATGTGTGGAGAACATTTCTTTCCAAGAGGACAAGGGAAAGGATGAGCATAGATATTTACATTGTAAAAATGAATAGAATGACAGGGAGATTTAGTTGCTTTAAAGCAAATATGCCTTGCTTCTTCATATCTAGGTGAGAAAAAAAATATTCACTGTGGCACAGGGAAGTCATTTCTTTTCTTCTTGTGTGGGCTTCTTAAGATGAAATGTTCTATCTTAAATCCTTCTCGAAACAACCAAAATGTACCAATAAATATTAATACAAGCGATGATTCCTGGTTCATGATCACGGTTCACTAAGTATCAGTACCAATGGATCTTTGCACCAGAGCACATTCTCTCATCAAGGAAATATGCAGTTTGAACTAGACAGATAAACTCTAAGGTCCGTTTCAGCTCTAGCAGATCACTACTCTGAAATTTTAAAGAAGCAGCTGTGCTTTGGTATCATTTTTCCTTGAAACAGAGCTGAAGTGCGTTCTTGAAGATCTTTGAGCTCTGACCTCGGGGCATTGCAGACTTGTTCAGCAGAGTCCCAAGATCTCCCAGCTAACAGGCATGGTGGTAAGTAACCGTAAGGACACTGGAGTGGTGCCAGTGATGTGTGAAAATTGAAAGAAAATCTCACAGATCTGAGAATATCAAAAACTTGCTTTCCTTAAAGGTGGCAATAAATGTCTTTTGCTTCTCTGGAATGCGCCACAGCATATGGCTGGCACGAAAGAAGCCACAGTAAATATGTACTAATTAAGATTTTTCAGCATTCCACCAGTCAATCTACTCTGAGATTACAGTTTTTCATCCCTCAATGAAGGGCATGTGGTACAAAAAGAAAGTGCCAGGCATGATGATAAATGATCTATGAGGGGAATTTTACTTAATAAAGTGTTTTGGTGAAATGCAATATACCAGAAACTGCAGTACCAGGGTATTTGCCAAATCAAGAAAAGGTCACTGAATCTCAGTAGAAATCTTGGTCCCCTGGCTGTTCCCTCCCATGACAAACTCTGGGATCTGTCCTGTAACTACTTGTTGAAGAGTGCTTTGAAAACGATTGCCTTTTTATTTCTTTGTTTTGTATATATGTTATACTATACAATAAAAAAGTTTTTAAAAAATTAACTCAGTTGGTAATTACTTAGGGGAAGCTATTACTTCATACTCTCCTAAAGTATCCCTTTGCTAATACTGAAGGGATGACAAATAATTATAGAGAATTCAACGTGAGGTTAATTAAATTTTAAAGAATATTCGATTCAGGTCTAGCTAACTGAAGTTTCTATTTAAAATGAATAATGCAGTCAAACCAGACAATAATCTTCCCTTAGTATTTCTAACTTGCCTCTTGTCCTCCAGAGCGGAGTGATTTTCAGGGACAGATTCCTTAGCATTGATTTGCAATGTCTCTTTCTGACATAACTGTGTCTCAACAGAGCATCGCATGGGTGATAGACTGGAATTGCTGTTGAGACTCTGGTCACCCCCAACAAGAGGGGCTATGAGGTTCTGCTAAGTGTTTTTGCTTGTTTTTTTTTCCATTTTTTTAATTAACATATAATTTATATATAGCAAAATTAGCCCTTTTTAATATACAGTTTTGTAAATTTTAACAAATGCATAGAATCATGTAATCACCACCATAATCAAGATCTATAATATTTCCATAACACTCCAAAATTCTCATGAACCCTAGAGTGGATTGAACAATGCTCCCTCCCCCCTGGTTCACCCCACTACAAAAAAAAATCATGTCTAGACCTTATTTGGAAATTGGGTCTTTGCAGAATTAATTGAGCTAGGATGAGATCATATTGGATTAAGATGTTCCTAATTCAATGACTGGTGTCCTAATAAGAAGAGAACAAACACATAGAAAGACACACAAAGGAAAAGGCCATGTGCAGAGAAAGGCAGAGACTGGAGAGATGCAGCTACAACACAAGGAACACAAAAATTGCCAGGACCCACAGAAGCCAGGAAGTAGCAAGGAAAGAGTCTTCCCTATAGGCTTCAAAGGGAGCATAGCCCTGCTCCCACCTTAATTTTGTACCTCTAGCTTCCAGAACTGTTGGAGAATAAATGCCTCGTGTTTTAAGCTACCAGGATTATGGTAATTTAATACAAACCTTTTTGTATTGAACCCATCCCCCACCCCACACCCTGGCAATATTAACCTGTTTTCTGTTCCTTTAATTTTGCCTTTTCCAAATGGCATATGTTTTGGTTTTCTGACCACTAAATCAAATACTATTCAATGGGCTGGATTTCAAAAATGAGAAATTCATTTTCTCACAGCTTTGAGGCTAGGGGAAGTCCCAAATCAAGGAGTCATCAAGGTGTTGCTTTCTCCCAGATGATGCTTAGAAGCATCACGTTTCTGCTGACAGTCCCTTCAAAGCAATCTAGGCTTTTTCTAGCAAACACCTTACAATTCTCCTAGGTTCCACCCATTACCCAATTCCAAAGTTGTTTCCATATTTTTAGGTATTTGCAATAGCAGCATCCCACTTTCCAGTACCAAAAACTGCTTTCGTTTCTTGGTCCCTAAAGCAACTACCATCCAATAGATTGGCTTAAACAATGGGAATTTATTGGCTCACTGTTTTGAGACTAGAAGTCCAAAATGAAGGCATCATCAAGGGGATGCTTTCTCCCAGAAAACTGTGACGTTCTGGGGCTGGCTGTGGGCAATTCTTGGTCCTTGGCCATTTTGTCACATGGCAATGGGCACATGACACCTTTCCTGGCTTCTCCCTTCTCTTCTGGGTTCTGTTGACATTCAGCTGCTAGCTGCTCCCTCTGGCTTTCTCTCTATCTCTCCTTCCCTATAAAGTCTCCAGTGATAGGGTTAAGACCTATCCTCATTCAGCTGGGACACATCTTAACTGAAGTAACGTCATAAAAAAAAAATCCTACTTACAATGGGTTCACACCCACAGTAATGTATCAAGTTTAGGAACATCTTTTCTAGGGTACATATCCAAAGACCTTCACAGACTGTGGACTTTTGAGTCTGGCCTTTTTCATTTAACATAATACATTTGGGATTCATCCATGTGGTTGTATGCCTCAGTAACTTTGTTTCTTTTTATTGCTAAATAGTACACTGTTCTATGACTATGCCAAGTTTATCCCTTCTCCGGTCGAGAAGCACTTAAATTGTTCCCAGTTTTGATAGGAACTAGGGTATGAATAGAGCTGCTTTAATTGTTTGTGAGTGTTTTTTCTATGAAAACAGGTTTTCAATTTTCTTGAGTAAATATCTATAAGGGGGATTGCTGGATTGTATGGCAAGTTATTATGTTTAACTTTATAAGAAACTCCCAAACTTTTTCTCTAAGTGGCCAGACTCTTTGGCATTCCCACCAGCAATGGAAAGTTCCAGTTACTCCACATCCCTGTCAATACTTGCCACTGTCAGGTTTTTTATTTCTTGTTTGTTTGTTTTTAAGCCTCTCTAATAGGAAGGTAGTAATATCTCATTATAGTTTTAATTCCTTTTCCCTAATTGCTAATGGTGTTAAACATATTTTCATGAACATATTTTCATGTATTTAATTGCCATCTATCTGTGTCTGAAGTGTCTGCTCCAATCTTTTGCCCATTTTTAATTGGGTTGTTTTTCTTATTTTTGAGGTTTGAGAGTTATTTACGTACTGTAGATACAAGTTCTTTATCAGATGTTTTATTTGAAAAAGTCTTCCAATATGATTTGTCTTTTCCTTTTCCTAACAATGTCTTTCAAAGAGCAGAAGCTCTTACTTTTGATTATCTAATTTATCAATTTGTCCATATATACATTGTGCTATTTCTAAGAAATCTTTGTCTAACCCAAGGTCACAAAGATTTTCAGAGACAACAGAAAAGAGGGGAACACTTACTAATTCACTTTATGATGCCAGCATTATGCTGGTACCAAAGCCAGACAAAAGCATTGATTTGAGACCATTCTTCTATTCTAATATAACTATTAGCACCATAAAACTGTAGATGTTCCTATCAGCACTGCTTTATCTGCATCCCACAGATATGTTGTGTTTTCATTTTCATTGACTTCAAAATATTTTTTAATTTCCCTTGTGACTGCCTTCCTCCTTGACCCATGGATTATTTAGAAGTATGTTATTTAATTTCCAAATATTTGGGATTATTCCAGATATTTTTCTGATGTTTGTTCCTCATTTAATTCTACTATAATCCAAGAAATTTTTTTGCATGATTTTAGTTCTTTACAATTCATCATGGTCTGTTTTACAGCCCAGAATGGCCTATCTTGGTAAATGTTTTGTGTTCAATTGAAAAGAATGTGTTTATGATGCTTTGGAATGGAATTTGCTATAAATGTCAAGTCAACCAGGTGTTTTAAAGCTCTGCTGTTAGATGTGCTGAGTCTTTTAAGACTGGGTAAAATTTTTTCTCACCTAGATATGGAGAATAGAGTCCTTTTTGCCTTAAAGCAACTAAATCTCTCATTCTATTCCATTTGGCCACCTCCTCTAGAAAGGCTTTCCTAACTCTCTCCTTTGCACCTGTCCCTCCCTCTCTCCTCCACTCCCCTCAGCTGGGTTAAGTGCCTTTCTGTGCTCTCACAGAGCACTGTGATCACCTCACTGAAGGGCTGTCTTCCTTTAGACTAGAACTCCTACTGCACTATAACTGTATCACTTATCTTTGTGTCCTTAGAACCACGAGCAAAGCTGTGCCTGGCACTATGTAGATGTTCGACAGATATGAAAGTAAGGAATCAACTGATCATTCAATAGAGATTTTATTGATGGAGGCTATACTGTAAACAAGATGATGAAGGTGGTTCATAGATGCTTATCGGGCACAAATCAGAGCTAAGCACAAGAACCGGTTCAAATTTAGGGCACGTAACGTGGTGTCCTTGGTCTCTGCAAATGAAACAGATGCTGCTCACCCAGACCCTGTACTTGGCCTATCTTTGTGGCTGGAGGGAGGCATCTGCTTTTATTCTCCACTCTTCCTTACTCCTTGGGAGCAATGGCTCAGGCTTGGAGGATGTGATGGGGCAATAGGAAGTTGGGCATGAAATGAAGTATAGGAAAAGGACCCCCACTGAGGTCCAATTCTCTGCCAGGCATCCTCAGCCTTTTGCACTGGGCAGCAATACTACGCAATGCAGCTTATACTCTTAGACCAGCAAACTCACCAGGAGGCAGAGTTTAGATCTGTGACCAAAGGTTTTATTATCAGCTAGCTGAGGGGGTTTGAGCTATGAGAGTCAAATTAATAGAATCTTCTCATAGGAAAATTGAAGGACTTTTACCTAAAAGCAGGAATGGCTATGTAATTTTCAGGGTCCAATGCAAAATGAAAATGTGGGATGCCGTGTTCAAAACTTACTGGCAGTCAATCCCAAAATGCTGATCTGGAAGAAAGCATCACCTTCATGATGCCTTGATTTGGACTTCCTTTTGGCCTCAAAGCCATGAGTGAGTGGGGGGTGGGCCATCCTGGTTCAGCAGGCAGAGTTCTCACCTGCCATTCCGGAAACCTGGGTTCGATTCCTGGTGCCTGTCCATGCCAAAAAAAAAAAAAAAAAAACATGAGTGAATAAGTTCCTATTGTTTAACCTAATCCATCTCATGGTGTTTGCTTGAGCAGTCCAGGAAACTAAAACGCCTTACTACTTCCATTTCTGAGAAGCAATTACTAATAAATGTTTGGAATGTAGCCTTCCAAAAGTCTCAACATGTTTCTCGTGAGAAAGCATATGGTAATCATCAAATGGTAGAGGGGTTCAGAAGAAGAAAAACTGACTGTAGGCTGAGGAAATATTGGGAAAGCTTCATGGAAAAGGAGTCACTTAATATTACCCTTGAGCTCACACAACAGGGGCCCTTCCTTGGGCCCCCGGGTTTAGAGGGCTTCCTTTACAGCCTACCCTCGGCCATGCCCCTCCCTAGAGAACAATTCTAGGCAGGGAATTCACAGTCCTGGTGGCCTAGACCACAATTCAGAATTCCGGGACCCCAGAATTCCCTGCCCAAATGGCTCCACCCCACTTCTAGGGCCACTCGGTCTCCTCCAGGGGCAGCTGGTTGCAGGGGTTGAGGAGTTTGGACATGTGACACACACAAGTCTCCAGGGGCACAGGGTGGAAAGAGAGGAGGTTGAGGAGTCAGGGGCCATGGCTCCCTTTGCCACCGGTGTTTTTTATAGAATCCAAAGAAAAGAACTTTAAGTGTGAACCTCGCCTTTCAGGCCACTATAAAATTATAATAATGAAGAAGGTAGGAACATGAAGTTTAACAGTTTATTAGCTTGATTTGTAACTTTTAAATATTCAGACATATGATATGTGAGTCTCTATTGTTCTCTTTCCCTAGGTAGCATTAGTGTTAGGGATGTGCTTGCACTTAAATTATGACTTGAAGGAAGGTTGGGATTTGGGAAAGCAGAGAGGAGAATGAGAAGTTTCAGATGGGTGGAGCACAGTGAAAAAATATGACTGCTAGTTTGGGTCCCCTTGGGAGTCTTTTCTCCAACTAAATATTGCTAAATATCATTATTTAATTTCCATCATATTCTAGAATGAGTATTCCTGAATTTTTCAGTTTTTCCTGGCATTATCCAATTCCAAGTTCCCATCATTTTCTACATGACCCAGTCTAACATCACCCCCTGAAGTGAAGTATCCAGATCTGACCACTGGCTGGAGGAAAGCAGGACCTTCCCTATACTGGACTCTGCCCAGATATTAACACAGCCTGAGGACAACAACCCTCCAGTTTTACAGTTTTTTCACCCACACTCATATTGAACTTGCTATTAACTCAAACCCTAACTTTATTTCCATGTCCCATGATTAAAGCCTGTTTTTCCCCCATTCTATTTTAGTTGTAGGGTTATCTTTCAATTATCTGCTCTTCATTTTTCTAGAACTTAGTCTGTGGACCTTTTTGATTTTTACTCTGGAGTCTACCATCCCATGTCTCTGTTAGCACTTCCAGTGAACACTCTGGCTTCACATCCTCCCAGGAAAGCAGTGTGGTGGGAAAGAGCATGGGTTTGGGCTCACGCAGCCCTACATTCAATGCCCAGTTCTACCACTTAAGTTTCTAGTTGTATGACCTTGAGCAAGTTACCTGACTTATTTGAACCTCTGCTTCTTCTTCTACGAGAGGAGGCTAGCCATACTTTCCTCGTAAGATCCAACAGGATGCTATGTATGAAGAGCATGGTACATGTTGTGTCCCTGGAATCGTGGCATAACTCAACTTGCATCATGCTTTTACACCTAACACTGTATCTTGTATTCTACTTCATAATATAGAGCAGCAGCAGCCTTTTTCATGACTGTATATTATCACATTTTTTGTTGTATCACAAATACTAGCTGTTAATGGATATTTAAGTAATTTAGAATATTTTTCTTTTACCAAAAAAAAAAAATGCTGCAATTAAAAATCTTGGGCCAGGTGTCTTCACAGAGTGGCCATGGTTTCCTGCTTCAGCAATGCTCAAATGGAACCACTGCAAGCTGCTCTGCACGGCCCTCTGCCACTGCTCCTCCTCTCTTCTTACATCAAGATGGTCACGTCCCTGTCACAGGTGTGCTACAACTACAACCAGGACTCAGTGGTCTCCGTCAACGGCCAGATCAATCTGGAGCTCTACGCCTCCCACATCTACCTGTCAGTGTCCTACTTCCTTGACCACAATGATGTGGCGTCAAGGAACTTTTTCTTCACCAGTCTCATGAGGGGAGGGAACATGCTTAGAAACTTATGAAGCTGCAGAACCAATGAGGTAGACGGACCTTCCTTCAGGGTATCAGGAAGCCAGAATGAGATGACTGGGAAAGCAAGTGGGATGCAGTTGGATAAAAGGGTGAATCAGTCACCATTGGAACTGCACAAACTGGCCAATGGACACAAACAACCCCCACTTGTTTGACTTCTTTGAGATGCTTAACTTGAATGAACAGTTGAAATCCATCAAAGAATCGGGCGACTACCTAAATCTTGCACAAAATGGGGTCCCCAGATTCCGCATTGATAGAGAATCTCTTGGAGAAGCACACTCTGGAAACAGTAGTGATGAGAGCGAAGACCTTTGCCAGCTTCCTCAGAGCCATAGGGTGACTTCTGTGGTCACCATGGAAGGGTATGCACATTGGGTTTACTGTCACCTTTTCTATAAATGGTACCAATATCAACCCAGTTCTCTCAAATTACTTCAAATAAAGTCATTTGATACCAAAAAACATTCTTATATGCAAGTGTGACTATATCTATTGGATGCATTTCTAGATTTAGGGTTTAGGGGTCAAAGGTTATATGCATTTATGATTTTTATAGGTTGTAGTTTCCCACACCCTCTCAAAGGTGAATATTTTCAAACATCTTAAATTTTGCAGTCTAATGACCTAAAAATGGCATCCTTTTTGCCAGTTTAATTTGCATTAATCTTATTTGAGTAAGCTTGAACATCCTTGTCATCAGATAATATGTATTGCATTTTCATGTCCTTTACCCATTTTTGTACAGGGTTTTTGATCTTTTATTAATTGCTTTTCAGAGACCCTTTATACATTAAGGAATATGTGACACTGTAAGTATTTTTTTCTAAATGTGCCTGTCTTTTAATTTTATTTGTGGAATTTGTCAATGCCATATATATCATTTTGTATATCCATCTATACCTTTATTGCCTCAGTACTCCATGTATACTTAGAAAGCCTTCTGTATTTTAATATTGTTTTTAAAAATTCCCATATTTGCACTATCATATTTATGGTTCCAGTTTTTCACAATTACATGTTTGATCTATGTGGAATTTACTTTAGTTGAAGGTATGAGGTGGCAGTCCAGCTCAACTTTTTCCAGATAGCTACCCATTTGTCTTGACACTATTTGTGAAAATGCCATTATTTCCTCAATGACAGACAATGTTACATGTATTACACGTTACAGTCCTGTGTATATTTAAGACTTTACCTGGACAGCTCAAAGGTATAAAAAGCCTATAGGTAAAAAAGGTATAAAACGCTTTTTATACCTTTGAGCTGTCTATTCACGTACTATAATGCTTTTTCAGAATTTTTTCTGGCAATTCTCTGTCCTTTAGTCATAGATACTTTAGAATTAGTTTATATATATTTTTTTAAAAATCTATTTTTTTCAATTGAAATTGCGTTGAATTAACAGATTGCATTGAAGTAACACCCTCGGTGATGGCAAAAGATTCCAGGGACTCTCCCACTGCCAGCCTTGCACTCCAGTTCCCAATGCTCCAAAGATGGTATTGTTGGATTTGCCCCTTGGGTTGTGCCACTTATTTTGGAGAACCAAACTCCACAGTTTCCACCTCAGATCTCCAACATTCAGAGTCCTTTTCTGGCATCTTCTTTGACCACCTGTTTGACCTCCACTGAATCTGGCAGTCATCCCTCACATGTGATTCAGGGCTACTCCTTCTTACCTAAAGGGACTGGCTTCAGATTAACCCAAAGCATTCCTGGCTGGACCAGGATGGACACCTGACCTAAGGTGGGTCAGTAAGATAATTGCTCTTACAAGGATGTGGTCTAAGAGGCAGAGCTTGGGAATCACTTCAATAGCAGTGTTCTAGAGAGGTCTGTGACCACCCTCTGCTTCTGTGGTCTGTAGAGCTGCTGCTCTGGTTCCAAGCTTCGTTGTTACTGTTGCTTAAAATAACCAAAGTTAGTTTCTATATCTCACAACAAAATTACACTTCACTATTACAAATTGTAATTTCAAAAGCTATGCTTGGAGTACTGGGATTTGAAGGGACCCAATATATATCACTTCTTTTCTCACCTGAGTTCTAAATCAACTGAGAAAAAGTGGCTTTAAAATGGATGGGTCATGACATCCAGGGGTAAAAGTCTTCCTGGAAACATGGGACATGACTTCCAGAGATGAGCCTGGGCCTGACACTGTGGGATCAATAATGCCTTCCTGACCAAAAGAGGGAAAAGAATTGTAACAAATGAGGAATCAGTGGCCGAGAGAGTTCAAATAGAGTCACGAGGCTACTCTGGAGGCTACTCTTATGCAAATATCTAGAAATAGCTAGATATTTCTATTTATCATGTTTTCCCAAAACCATTCCTGCCAACCCTAAAGAATACTTACGGTTTTATCTGAGATTCTACAAAGGTTCCATGCACTAGGATTACTTTCCAGAAACCTACAACCTCCAGATTGTTCTTAGGCCAGATAAATCCAGAAACCCAGAGGGACCAGACTTTCGAGAACATCAACTAGCTCCATTCCCCTCTTCCATACATTGACAGTCCTTTATAGAATGAAAAAGTTTAGAATGGACATATTCCGAATATCGATTCGGAGAAAAATCAGAGAAGGTGGGGTTATAACAGAGAAGAAAGGATTTAACAAATGAGTATGACATTTCTTTTAGTCTTCAGTGTCTTGGAGCAGCCAGAAGGAAAAATCTGAAATCATGGAACAGTAACCCATCTCAAACTCTGAAATCTGTTCTATAACTAAGTATTGTGGTGTGCTTTGAAATTTATTGCTTTTTTGTAAATATGTTATTTTTCTAAATATCAGCTTTAGTTCCAACCAGTTGAAGAACATGGAAAAGGCATGTGGCAACAGTAGGTTCCTAACACTAAATCCCAGGGTGGGATGGAGACCCCATTACAGCAACACTGCAAGCCATGGCCTCACATTTCTGTACTCTCCCACCCAGCACCCCCGGCAGGGGAGGAGCCTTTGTTGTAGGCTTACCTATCTGTGGGCCTGGGGTGGGGGGGGCCAGAGCGCTTGCACCCCACAGACAGACTGTCCACCTCAAAGGATAGGGCAAAGGGTTCAGCCACCCATACCCAGTCCCTCTCCTAAGCCTACCAATCCAATGACCGCTCTTTCTTCTCCAGGGCAGGTGGGTACTGGGGCAGGAAAAGGCTTGACAGTAATGTGAATCCATGACCCTTTTTTGGGAAGTAAACAGTAGGAATTGGAAATTAGGGAATTGGTCCCACAATTTGCACTAGTAGAATGTGACTTTGATCTTGTCTCCTGTAAAGTAGGAAAGGTTTGGGAAAAATCTTAGGCAGCAGGTAAATTTTCTTTGTTTATTAACCTAACTCCAAGCTCCCCTAACCCCTAAAGCTGTATGATTTCACTTTAGAAGGGTTATGTCTCTACTGATGGGGAACGTGTATTCATCCCAGAGCCTGAAAGAGCACACTAAACTAGAACAAAGCTCATGGTTTGGATTTTCAGGAGGTTTTAATGGCTCAGCTTCTCTAGTATATTTACAGCCAGCACTCTCATTAGATGGTTTTGTGTGAACACAGCTGGGACTTGGCTCTCCTGTAGGAAAGTGCCCATTGGGATGGTCCCATGAACACAGCTGCAAGAAGGAGCACAGTAAGATTCAGCATCTACAGTATCAGACCAAATGGTTCACACCTGCCCATTTTATTTGCCATAAGACATAATGAGCAGCTCTTATCACATTCTGTTTTATCTGTGCATGCTCTGATTCAGTTTGGAATTCAATTCAGGAAGTATTTCTTGAGCATTACTGTGGTTACAGCACCATGCTAGGGATGAGAGAGGACAGAGAGGAAGGCAGGACCCATATCTGCCCTCAAGGAGTTTACAGTCTAGTTGAAGCCTATGAACCACCAGCAGGACTCCTGAACACCCAGCCAAGGACTCTGCTTTGCAGGTGGCATCATTTCAATCATCACACCAACCCCTTGACTTAGGTACCTGTGGTAGGTAGAATACCGCATCCCACCTCCCCAAAGGTGTCTACATCGTAAACCCCAAAACCTTTTATGGCAAAAAGGACTTTGCAAGCGTGATGAATGTAAGGCTCTTGAGATGGAAGATTATCCTGGATAATTTGTGTGGCTCCAACATAAGCACATCAGTCCCTGTAAGTGGAATAAGGTCAGAGTCAAGGAAGGACACATGACAACAAAAGCAATGTCAGTGGTGCAGCAAGCTATTGCAGGCTGTGAAGATAGAGGAAAGTGCCACAGGCCAATGAATGCAGGCAGCCTCTAGAAGCTGGGTGAGGCAAGGGAACATTCTCCTCTAGAGCCTCCAGGAGGAACAAGCCTTGACAACCCTTTGACTTTTACCGAGTGAGACCCATTTTGGATTTTCAACCTCCAGAACTATAAGATAATGAATCTTTGTTGTCTTAGGTCACTAAGTCTGTGGTAATCTGTTATAGCAACAATAGGAAACTACAACAGCACCATTTAGTAATTTATGTGTAATTTACTCGAGGTCACACAGCTGGTGAGTGGCAGAGCTGGGATTCAAATCCAGGTCCATTTATTGCAAAGCCCAATTTCTTTACTTTGAAGTATACAGTTGTTCTCCATCCACTACAGAGCAATTCAGTGAATTCAGGACAGGAAAAGGCAGACTAACAGCAAGTGTTAAAGTAAAATGGACTTTTTTTGGTTTTTGAATGTCTGTTCTCTGTTGAGTATCGCAACGGGTCAGTGACATTTCTAAAGCAAAGAAGCATCCAAGTCTCAACTAGGAGGAAAAGTTTCCATTTTTATACAGGTTTCTGTCATGTTCAGCCCCTGATCCCTCCTTTTCCTGAGGCTGTTGAGGAAGCTGACCTGGGATCCAGAGCTGGAGGTGGCCACAACCGCCTCTGCCAGTGTCAGCAGGGTGAGAGGACTTGTGAAATCAAGGAGAGACACCTGGTCCAGCTCCTTAAAAAACAATGAAGAAATTGAACCCAGAGAGGGAAGTACCCTGTACAGGGAGATCTGGCTAAAGAGCTGATTAGATCCATGTTGCCTGGTGCACATGTCAAGGGGGAAAGTGTATTGGAATGGAATGAGAAGTAGGATTTCACAGGCATTTGTGTGCCAAACACTCTGCTGGGCTACTTTTACATATTTTTAGCCATTAATCTGTGAAATAGATGCTATCATCTCCAGTTTACTTTAAAGAGAACAAAGTTTCCAAGACTTCATGTAATGTGCTCAAGTTAATAGATGTCAATTCTGGAGCTGGGATTTGAACCCATGTTGAGCTAATATCACAACCCACTCTCTTGCTGCCCAGTGGATATAACCATCTCTGCTTTTTGGTTTGATGCACCTTAAAAGACTCCTCACATGCCTATTGTGATTCTCAAAGTCTTCATCTCTAAGGATTTGCACACTGTGATGCATTCCATGGGGCAGGTCCTTGGGAGCAGGATGAGGAAGGATCCCAGAGGGAGCCTGTATCCTGGGCCCTCTCCTGTGGATGCATCTCATTACCTGGGGCTTCTAAGCATGGGAAGCCAAGAGGCCCGGGTTCAAGGGTCTCATCAGAGGGTGAAGGGGATAGGGACACCAAAGACCTCTCTTTCCAGCTGCACAATTTTCCTTTTGGGTGATGCTGGCTACAGAAGGCTCATATTTCAGCGAAGAAATGGCTGCCAACCAGCCTCCGCACTTTTTTTTTCGCATGGGCAGACACCAGGAATTGAACCTGGGCCTCCGGCATGGCAGGCAAGAACACTGCCTGCAGAGCCACTGTGGCCTGTCCCAACCTGCCTATTTTTGATAAGGGAATTTCTCCTCAAAACTCCCTTCAGTGATTTGCCATCTGCATCAATGTGATCCTTTCAAAATACAGGTCAAGTTTGGAGAGAAGGCAGATGAATGGCGTACTGATTTTAAAATGGTCAGTGAGTAAAAGAGAGAAATGTGTGCCTGGTGTGCCCCCTTTTCTCCACCCACAGTGGGCATCTCCAATTTCTTAGGCAGGAAGCTCCCCAAGGAGTGAGATGGCTCTATTTAACAGACAACTAAAGCAAAGTAGGGCTATGCCTTCCAAAGACATTTGGATGTATGCAACATTGGCTGATGCTGATCTGTTGGTTTTTGTTCAATGAAGGTACCAAGAAGGACTCAAAATAAACAGACCATAGCATGAAATGGTTAAGGTATCTTATTATCTGGGTTGGTAAGTTCTGGAGTTACATTGAGTTCCCAAATATTTAGTTGGTCTTGGTTAGTGTGGAAATGGTGTGAGGCTACTGTGAGGCTCCCACAGTGCCCACTGTGAATTGCTGCATAGGACATTTCACCCAGTCTGTCCCCAGCCAAATGCCAACTGCAGCTGTCTTAAAGAGAGCATCCTGATGTCACTGGCAGATAAGCAAGGACATGGAGTTACTGAAAACTATTTTAAATTCTTTCTCTTATATTCAAACACGCTCAAACGGATGCTTCTTTAAGAGGCATTTATGATTTCACCTTCCCATATTATGACATACACTGTTAGGAATATAAGCAAATATACTTTTTTTTTAGGCAATCTGGCAGTGCAGATCAACATTTTAAATAGGTAATCTCTTTGATTCCAAACTTCCCCGACAATATTTTATAAAAGCATAAAGATATGTGTAAGGATAGCCATTCGCCTTCCCATATTATGACATACACTGTTAGGAATATAAGCAAATATACTTTTTTTTTGGCAATCTGACAGTGCAGATCAACATTTTAAATAGGTAATCCCTTTGATTCCAAACTTCCCCAACGATATTTTATAAAAGCATAAGATATGTGTAAGGATAGGCATCAGAAAATGATGGTAAAAAGTTGGAAAACAGTTTTGACAGCTGATCAAACTGTATCTAAGTTAGTTTTAAATACTTAGAATTTAAGAACTTTGCAATCTGAATATGTAGTTTTTTTCCTTGTTGCCTTAATTTTAAATTGGCTTATGAAACTTACTGCACAAACACAGGTTTTACAATGATTATATGGATACTTTATTTAAATATCCCTATGGTTAAGCTAACTAAGATATCCATTTAAGGTGGTTCTAAGTGTATTGTTTGTTTTCTTAAAAAAAAAGGAAAGTGTAAAAGATTCCCTCCCTTCCCTCAAACTAGAAAAAGATTCTTTTGGACCTGGGTAAATGGAGACAGGAAGCAATGAAATAGAGTCCTTGAGCCCAACTTCCTGGACAAAAAGATTAGGGAAGAAGTAAGAGCCCAAGGAGGAAGTAGCCTCTCTGAAGCCCACTTGATTTAATACACTGCTGCCTTCTTAAATTCCTAATGCTTTTATCTTTGAACTTGTGTTTCGTAAATGAAGTCTGATAGGACAATGGAGCATGTCTATGAGCAAAGACCCATTTTGCATATAGAATTCGAAGTGCCCTGTTTTGAGCTCAGGATTCTGCTGAACTCAAAGTGAGTACGCATGCTATGTCAATGATTGAGTAAATTGTGCACTGAGTCCATTTTCCCATGAGGAACAGAACTTGCTTCAAATGTAAAAAGAAGGCAATGGCGCTCTAAGAAATGGAAAGAAGGCAACTCTAGCTCCTTTTCCTTTCAGTCCTTCCTTATTCAACAGTAGGCTGAAGGTACAGAGTGTTGGTAGTGTGTGGATCAAAAAATAAATAGAAACAGTTAATTTTATGTAACATTTCCACCACACTAGCAAGAACAAAATACATACGTATGTACAGGTTACAAAATACAATTTTGTAACTCTGATGCCTGTGCATGTGCATTAAAATGCTCTTATTTTTTAACTCAAAATTGGCATTGCATGATATAAAGATGAACAGTAAAATTTATGCTAATTATGAATAATTTTAATTTTTCCTTTTTTAAAATATTAGATAACAAATCAAAAGCATCATGACAAGAGAGACACAGTAGAAGCAAGGGAAAAGCTTTATACCTAGTACCTTTAGTGACTTTTTTTTCCTGCTTTGCCTATAAATTATACAGCCATCCATGACAGTTTCAGAAGTAGTTATCAGGTAGAGCCACCCAGATAGCTGTCGCAGTTTCTCAGCAGCCACTGTATGGACTGACTAAAGTCCTATGAAGTACTATGTCAGATCCCTAGGCTCTTGACAAGTATCTATGGATGGTGAGGGGCCTCAGTAAGACAGGATTTAAACTACTGTATTAGCTTCCTAATTGCTGCTGTAACACATGACCACACACTCAGTGGCTGAACTCAACACAAATTTATTATTATCTTACTATTCTGAAGGTCAGAAAAGTTCCTGTTTGGGGTGATGGAGAAGTGTTGGCAATGGATGGTGTGATGGTTGTGCAACACTATGGACGTAATTAAAACCACTGAAGTGTTTATTTTAAAGCGGTTAAAACTGGGAAATTTTAGGTTGTATATATGTCACCAGAATTTTTTAAAATATAGAGCTGTACGATACAGAGAGTAAATCCTAATTTTAAAAAAAAATGGGAAAACCTAAATGGCCATCCACAGGGGACTGGTTAATTAAATTATGGCAAATCACATAATTAACCAATACCCAGCGTTTAAAAAATGATTTCGATATGTGAACAAAATATATCAAGTGGAAACAGAAGTTATTAAATAGTAGCTAAAGGACAAGTTCAATTTTGAAAAAAAAAATCTATCTTCTCAGAAGTAATCTTGGGGGAAACATGTTAATGTGTTTATCTCTATGTGTGGGATTCCAGGTGAAATATGTATTTTTTATATTAGTCTGAAATTTTGCAAAGAGCATTTTATCATTCCATTACTTAAAAAGAAGTTTCAAAACCATCAGCTTTTGAAAACTTGCTGGTCCTTTTGAAAAATAAGGATTACTTTAAATTCCAAAATAGAAACATAACAACTTGGCCCTGACAACCTGGTTGCCCCTGACAACCCAGAGACACAAGAGCATGACTCACTCAAGAAGCACCTCCCGGTTTGTCAAGCTGGCAGACTAGGATGAAGGTACCATTACAGGAATAAAGAACAATGAAATCAGAGCAAACAGAGCTGCCCTAAAAACAAGGTTGCCAATAAAATAGGGTTTCAAAGTAAATCTAAGAGGATGGAACAGGTGGAGGGTGGTGTGGACTTGTTTGCCACGTTAAGGTACTGCTGGTCATCAAGCTGCTGGGATCCCCTGGAGCTGCAGGGAATCCTGTTGTCACTTAGGAACCTCCCAACCAGCACAGGCATCCTTCTGCAGTGTGCCTAACAGCAGGCAGGCCAGCCCGACTGCACATTGCAGGAACCAGGAGCTCATTCATTATAAGATACCAATTTCATTGCTGGGTAGAACTATTAGAAATTGTGCTTCCTAAACTGCTGAGAGTGTTACCTTCAGACTCACAAAAGCATGAGCATTCTTATTAAAATGAAAAGTACTTAAAGCGACAGTCACTATATACCATTCAATCTACATGTTAAGAGGTAACAAGACCTTTTCATTTCTAGAAATTGTTAGAAACTTCTTCAAGGTGTCATTCAAATGAGTTTTAGTACAATGGATAATTTGAGCATCTTCTGTTTTCAGAATTTACTTGGCATCTGAAAGGACATCAGTGATGTTGGGGCCCAGATGGTTTTAAAGGCAAAGTCTGGACAAATGCACTGAGCTTCTAACATAATTAAGGATCACTGAATTTCAAAACGATTTCCATCAGTATCACACAACCACATTGAAATAGAATATTATCAGCTTTAGCCTTTAAAATATTTGTTCCATTTGGGTTAAAAAGAATCTCAGTGCTTTCGGTATTATAACAGTACTTTCTTTTTAAAAAACAAACTATGGAATCGACAACCAGTTATTTCCCTCCAAATTATTGTTTCTTTGGCTTATTTCACAAGCCAAAGTGAATAGCAGTTAACTAAAGCAAAAAAATCATAAGCAGGAAAGATCTAAAATAAAAGCTAAAATTGATTGAATACCTACTAGAATCAGACACTTTAACCTTCACAGTTCCACACGGTTGATCTCGTCCCTATTTTCGAGATTTTCTTTTTAAAGGCTTAATGAGTTTAGCTGACTTGCTCAAGACCATACCATATAGTTAATGGAGCTGAGATTTGGTCCAAGATCTCTCACAGTTAAGAGCCTGCTCCCTTCTTCTCTTTAAACTCTATTCACACTTAGGTAACTGTACACAGACCGAAATGACTCACTGATGATATATTACTTCAGCTTTTATAGCTTTATAATGTGCTTTAGAATTGTAGAAGCCCATGCCTCCCATTTCTTGTTCAAAATTACCCTGGCTCTTTTTAAAAGTAGTTTTCTTTTCATGTAGCAAATGTTGGGTAGTAACAGGACTACTGAACTGGGAGTCCAGGAACCTGCCATGTTCTAGTCCCAGCTCAGCCCTCACCAGCTTGTGGCTGTGGGATTTACATATCCCTGAGCTCAGCTTCCTTTTCCATAAAACAAAAGATCTTACAATTGTCTTGCTTTCCCTTTCCAATCCTAAGAGTCTATTAATTTTAGTATGAAGTAAAACAAATTCAGCAAATAAGGAATGGGCTAATTGCTATTGAATAAAGATACTTGAACATTTCAGATTATGGGAAATTGAACTTGTACCACAGAAATATCAATATTTTTAGGAAGTAATAAGGGTTAAAATGTCCTATTATTTTGAAGGATAGGCTAAAACCAGCAAAATAACAAAGGATTCTCAGGGACTGGGGAAGTTCTAAGATAAAACTATAGCTTATTATAAGGGTTTTATTTCCTGAATAAGTTAAATAATAAGTTTAGGGAAAAGCTTCTATAAATACCAGAGTAGTAGTTCCCAATCCGGAAATTCTGTGTGCGTATGGGGGTGAGGACTTGGAGGAAACAAAAATTACTGATAAAAACTCGTCTAGTAAGTCTTCCAGTGATACCAAAATACCAGTATGTCTCATCACCAACCAATAGGACATGAAATCTTGATTTGTCAGTGACTGATCTTATACCAATTCATTCACAGTTCTGCTTGTTCTTCCTTGTGATCGAAGTTAGGAATTACCAAAATGCTTGGCTGGGACTAAGGATACTGCTCCTATTTTGAAAAAGAGGCAAATCTAACTGAGCAGTGATGCTTTGGCATTACTGAATGAATTATAAAAGAAAATGGGACTTCCCCTAACCCCGCTCCTTTCTCCCAATATCCTTATTCCATATATCTTGACATCTGAGGTAACTTCAATCAAGACAAGCTTGTACCATTGACCTTTAACAAGATCATTGTAAAATGTGTGCTCTTGTATTTTAGAATACTGTCTTACCTCAGACAAAAGAAATCAAATGTCTGTGATTCACCCAAAATTACATTTTA
This sequence comes from Myrmecophaga tridactyla, assembly GCA_004026745.1. Taxonomy (NCBI): domain Eukaryota; kingdom Metazoa; phylum Chordata; class Mammalia; order Pilosa; family Myrmecophagidae; genus Myrmecophaga; species Myrmecophaga tridactyla. The sequence continues at coordinate 44,413 of PVIY010001510.1, forward strand.
CCCTTGGCATAACAACGTGTGTGTTCCTATTTGCCTGTTCAGAAGCAGACTAAGAAGCACATTCTTATAACTTAATGCAAATTTAACTTGACCCATACTTCTTTTGCAAATATTTTAACTGAAATGAATTTAACTCATTTAAATTTAACATTATGTTTAAAGATTTTGTAATTTAAACGGTACTTTCATATACACTATTTTAATTGCCCTTCATCATGACCCTGTTTGAAAAATGGAGACAATATTATTATTCTAAGAACTGTGTTAGAGATAAGGAAAATAGCATTCAAAGAGCTTGGATGATTTGTCGACATCCCATAAAATTAGAACCTTCATCTCCTGACTTTCAATCATAACCAATAAAGATTCCTTGAAAATCATAGTGATTTTTGTCAATTAGAATAAAATAAACCCAAGCAGTCCTCACATGAAGGAGATACAAATTACTTCCATGGTCAGTACAAGGGAACGCAAAGATGGTCTGAAGGATATTTTTTGGATAGTTGTCTGCCATTCAAAACAATTTCACACTTCTAGGCTGTACAACAGCATGTGTCTAGACCAACAGGCTCTCCTGATCATTTTTCCTATTCATAATTAAGGCCCATTCATTTAGTTCAAAACAGGAAGGTGGAGAGTGTTAAGATGAGGTCTGGGAGGAAGGAACAGCAGAAGACACACAAACACTAAAAAAACCCTTCCACTTGAAGGGATCAGGAAAAGAGGGCAAAAGGACAATCAGGAGGAATTAGTAATAGAAGTTAAGAGAAATAAAAAGGTAAGAAGGAAAAGGAAAAATATACGCCATTAAAAGAAAAAGAAAAAAGAAAAATTATAAGGTTCAAATGGCTATTTAAAAATCAATAACGCAAAAAAATAATAATAATAAAATAAAATAAATAATGCAGAATGACCCACAACATCAGCTGTATCAAGATACAGGAGGCTTTCAGGAAGGAAATCGTCATCAGGGGCTCAAGTGTTCAAGAACGCAAATGTAACTGAAGGTTCATTCATTTGAAGATGCAAGGATATACAGAGAGAAGATTCAAGGATAAACAGAGAGAAAAACTTCACTGAACAGAGTGTATACTAAAATTCTAAGCCAGTGAGTTTAAAATTTTTTAAGATCAAGCTAAAGAATTTCCTATTTAATTCACCCTAAAAATCAATTCCCCAGTAGTCAGTGTCCTTGATTATACTGTTATCAAGACTCTCTATATTTCTACTGATTTAATATTCACCTTTGTGTCAGTTCTATTAAAAACCTTTCATTAAAAAAGTTTTTCTCCACTGAGTGAAAGGGAAAAAAAACAAAAAACTTGTGAAAATAGTGAAGGGGAAAAAAACCCAAAGCAGAACATATTCTTTTGCTAAAAAGAAAGTATAAGTTCTGAGCCATCTGCTACCTGTGCCATCATACTTGACAGCTGTCAGGGATGAAGTACCATATAAACTCATTCGCTTCCACCTCCACAATTCAAATCAGAGAGAGGAAATTCAAAAGATGAATCTTGTATACAATTACCAGTAAAATATCAAATTAAACCAACATGGGTATGCCTTGAAGAAATATTATTCTTGAATTAGAATCACATATGTTCAATTAGTTTCTACTCATCATTGGCCTTGAGGGGGAAAGAATATACAGTAGCAACAATCAGCTATTTGGAAATAATTTTAAAATCAGAAGTAAGTAGAGTCATGGCATTAGGTAAAAAAATAAATAATTTTAAAAAGAGCTGAGTCTTATTACAGATTATGAAACAAATTACAAAAGCATTAAATAATGGTAAAATACTTAACATGAAATTCACAAAATAAAATGGAAAGGGGCATTTGTATGTGTTAAAATAATTTAATTCTCCCTGTACATTTCTGCCCATATGAGCCAACAGAAATCAAGAATGCACACTTTACAATATTTACCTGTTGTGAGAAGTTCAAGTCAATTCAGATGGCAAAGGTAGAATTCAGTTACTAGTGAAATGTTTACAAAATATATATTAAACAAAACCATGTTTTTACAAGATAAAAAATAAACTTCCACAATGCAACAAGTTGCAGATCATTGAAATTTTAACTGTTTAGATGATGTGAGTTCAGTTTTTGGTTTCAGCATCTAGAGACACTCAAAAAGAAAAAGCGTTGGCAGAATTTCTATCTGCTTTTACGTTTTTCTTTCTTGCTTCGACTAGTTGCTGCACTGTTTAAAGATGAGGATGAAGGTGCTCTTGCATGACCCGTGGCTTTCAGATGTTCAAAAAGTTTGTTCCGAGATGGAAATTCACCATGGCAAGTTGTACAGCTGTTAAGAACATCACTCTGAGAAGGGAAAGAATTGTAAACAACAGCAAGTGTTATTAACTGAGAAGAGTGTTCTGTTTCAATGTTGACATTAACCATTGGCTATTTTAATAAAATGAGCAGCTACCAAGAGAGACTCAACAAAGTCTTTAAGTTAAACCCCATTAATTGAAACCATTAACTTTCAAAGTCCTGGAACATTCAATGGCAAGGACCACGTATACTAGACGAAAGGATAATTCGCGCTTCACAATTAACCTCCAGAACTTGACATACAGGTAATTATAATCACCAAGGCCTTAGATTTCAAAGTAATGGAAAACAGAAGAGTTACTGTTCTAGCACACCGTTCCAATATTTCCAAAGTGCCTTCTTTTTACTTAAAAAATAAAAATGATAGTAGTGCATATATAAATTCTAAGTTTGCCAAGCAAAACTGTTGAAGGATCTCACACCTTTGGAAGGGTTTTTAGGCAGAAGGCTTACCAAATATACATTTACAGCTCTAGAACATATTATACTGCTTAAATAACAAGCTCCACTAAAGATCTGAATATAATTTGGCCTACCATTATTTGTGGTTCAGCAGGTACTTTGACGGATCTTTTTGTATCTTTGGCTTTCTTTCCTTTGGGTTTAGGGGCACTGAAAAATAAATGAAAGGATTCAGCATAATCCAATAACAATGTGTCCCTTTAAATGACCAGCTTGTTCACAAGACCACTAAAAAGAAAAAAAAAACAGAGAGATGTACTTTAAAGGCTAATTCATTAATTTTAATGACCAATTTAAATCATCTTCACTTCTCAAATGAACAACTTTAAAGAGTAATTTCAGAGATCAAATTTGACACAAGAATTAAGTAATTTACTTAAAGCAGTTAAAATACAAACAAAATGAAACCCTAAAATATCTTTGAACTTTTGTACAGTGTGTTTTTGTAAAACGTAAAGTGCTTAACATGTCATTTAATTAAGTGTCACACCCAACCAGCAGTAGTCACAAATATTCTTTAACATTAAGTATGGTTCCCCAAAAACATGACTTCTTAAACCAAACCCAATCTATGACAAATGCTTCAATAGTCCCACAGTGAAATGAGAAAAATAAAGATGTAATACATTTTGCATAAAATCAAATTTATTCAAGGCAAGGAACTTTCTTTTATTAAAAGACTGTGGTATTCCTGCTAATACGGTAGTCGTTTTCCCCTGGTACCCTTTCAACCAGAAGCTGTCAGCCAATGTGCTCAGGTCTCTCCTACTCTACTTTAACTTCTGAACAGTCCTCTACTCAATCTTCTATATGACTTTTAATTTTCCTTTGTCATTTTATACTTTCCCTCATTTGCACTACCCAAATTCTTAGGGTAAAATATGAGTACAACAGCATTTACAGAACGGACCAGATGTGTTATATGAAGAAGTTATGATCACGCTGCCAAGTCCTTCATGGTATATTATTCCTCAAACAGAAATCAAGGTTATGAAATTACATGGCCTACACTTTCAAAAGATCCTGATTAGGAGTGTAACACAATGTTGTGCAGTATTCAGCCAGGTTTGAAGGCATTAAAAAAGGATACAATGGTATAAAAAGACAACAGGTAACACTAATTTATAAAAATCATCATATATATGCCAAAAATTCATTCAAGAAAATTTAAGATAATATTCCTGGCAGACAATTTATCATATTATTAAAGATGGGCATACCTCTGAAACTTACATCTAAAATCTTAATTTAAAAAATTACTACGGGGGGGGGTGCATGGGTAGTTCAGTGGTAGAATTCTTGCCAGCCATGTGGGAGACCCGGGTTCAATTCCAGGCCTGTGCACTTCCCCACCACCCCCTGCCCCCCCCAAAATTCAGCAAATGGTGCTGCAATAACAGGTACTCACATGGAAAAAGAATGAAATGTGACCCCCACCATACAATATATATATAAAAAAAATACTACAGATACATTAATTTTGAGAAGTACTTCTCGCAGAGAAGCCTATCAGAAAGACTAGGCCTACACTGGGGTGGGGCGTCTTCTAACCTAGCTCCCAGTTCTCTCTATCACTCCTCAGTAGTGAGAAACACACTTGAATTCTCCAAATCCCTTTTCTCATTAGTAAAATGAAATGGCTGAACTGTATCAGTAGTTGCCAAAGTCTGACTTTTAGCAATGAGAATGCTTTTACTTCCCTAAATCAACTCTCATGAAGAAATAACATGGAAAGCAAATGAACGTTTTTTGGCTCTAGACAAAGGAAGGGGTCAGAGAGCAGGAGGCACAGACCCCACAGAGCTGGATGATCTGTTGGCAAGGACTAAACCACACAGCTTTTCCACTGACCAGCCTTTCTCCTTGGGCAGTCATTTAACCTGAGATTCAGTTTTCTCAATTGTAAAATGGGAACAAACACCTGGCATCACAGAGTAGTATGAAATGAATGCTAATTTCCCCTTACAAGCTTCTACTCTCCAAAGTTCTTCAAAGCTTCAACATGAACAGTTTATGTAGTTTCATGCCTTTCTTTTTCTACAGTTGTGACCCTACTGTAGGGCCAGGTCATGCCAGTTCCCTCATTTATGCCACCTAAATTCCTCAAACCTCTACATACATACAACCATGCCATTATGGTTCCATTGCTAAATATTTTCAACTCACACGCCCAGTTTGCAATTGCTTGAATTCTTCTTCTGTAGTCCTTTAAATAGCAGGGACCTGAGGCTACCTACTAATCACAATTTTTTGCTCAAGGTATAATAAATTACTCTTCATTCTAGAGGAACAAAGGGGATGGGGAAAAGAAAGTCAGACAAGGAGAGGTAAGAGAATGAAAGAAATGGAGGGGCAGAAAACTTTAGAAAGAAGATGTGAAGAAAGAAAAGCCTCCAAAGTTTAGTCCTAAAACTTTGGGGCTCAGCAAACTCTCGGTTGGTACAAGAAGTGTATACACGCAAGATAGGCACCTGGTGCTCAGTGCTGCAGTTCAGTCGTTCCAACAAAATCCTCAAAATCACGCAAACCCCTTACTCCTATCCCACTGATATTTTGGTCCACTAAATGCCATGTCCTACTCCCCAGAGGGCCTCTCCTGCAATGCTCAGCAGTAGTGCCTGACTGGACATGGAAACCTGCTTCTGAGCAACTGCTGTGAGCTAGGTCCCTCCAGGAGGCATCTCTCTTTCTCTCTCATCTCCTGAACACAAACCATCCCAAGCCTAATAAGGAGAAGTTGGACCTATACATCAAGACTGTGTCTTCTTTGGCCCCAAAATAATGGAAGCAGAGCTTGACTTTAATGAACATACTTCCTACTTCTGCCTCTGGTGACATAAGTGAGGGCGGAGGCCAAGAATGATTCTCACCTTTACATCTCCTATCTTTACAGGCACAGACTAGATAATTTTCTGGGAATCACTCCCCTCAGTGATACTTACCTTCCTCTCATCATCACTCTCTTTCTGCCCAATCATTCCTACCTACTATAGCCAAATAACAGGAGCAACAATCAAATCCCTGGCTCACTTATATAGTTCTTGGTTCCACTCCTGATTTTACCTACTTTCTTGCCTCAGTTGCCTCTTTTCTTTAACTGAATCTTGGGAAGCAAATAAAAGAATGACGTTCCTTTCCTTCAGAGATGGAAGCTATTATATAGTGAACTTATAACCTGGAAAGAGGCTGAACAGAGCCAGAAAGAGTAGGTTAAGTGGTCGGAGGTTAGACTCTCCTTCCTGTTTAATACTCCAAACCTCCAGGAAATCTAAGCAGTTCTGGTAGCCCATATCACCTATTTTAAAAGTAGGTGCACCGTCACATTTATGCTTGATTTATTTGACACGGGTGCCAATGAGGAGGTACTAAGGCAACCGAACATCCACACGCAAAAGAATGAAGTTGGATCACTTCCTTACTTCATACACAAAAAATTAATCAAAGACTTAAGTCTAAGCCTAAAACTATAGCACTCTTAGAAACTAGAAGAGTAAATCTTGGTGATGCTGGGTTAAACAAAGCCTTCATAGATATGACACCAAAAGGGCAAAAAAACAAAAAGAAAAAAGATCAGTTGGACCTCATCAAAATTAAAAAATCTTTTGCACTTCAAAGGACACCATCAAGAATGTGAAAAGGCAACCCATAGAATGGGAACTTTTTTTTCTTGTAAATTATGGATCTCATAAAGGACTTGAATTCAGAATATATAAAGAACTATTACAACTCAATGATTAAAAAAAAACAAAATAAAAACAATAGACAAAGAATCTTAATAAATATTTCCCCAAAGAATTTACAAGAATGACAAACACATGAAAAGATGCCCAACATCAAAAGCCACCAGGGAAGTGCAAATCAAAAGCACAATGAGATATCACTTCATGTTCACTTGGATGGCTATAATCAAAAAGATACCAAACAGGTAATAACAGGTTCTGATGAAGATGTGGAGAATCTGGAAACCTCCTACACTGCGGACAGATATGTAAAATGGTGCAGCACTTTGGAAAACAGTCTGGCAATTTTTTATACATATCTAAGAGAAATAAAAACACGTCTATGCAAAAAAACTTACGCACAAATATTCATAGCAGTATTATCCATAATAGCCAAAACATGGAAACAACACAAATGTCCATCACATTGTGACTGGATAAAAAAGACGTGGTATTACCCACACTGTGGAATGTTATTTAGCACTGAAAAGGAATGAAGTACTGACAAGCGTTACAACATGAGTGAACCTTGAAAACATGCTGAGTGAAAGAAGCCAGTCACAAAAGACCACATATTATATGATTTCATTTATATGAAAAGTCCAGAATACAAGAGTCCATAGACATGGGAAGGTTTACGGGAAGTGGAGAGTGACTGCTAATGGGTGCAGGGTTTCTTTTTGGAGTGATGAAAATGTTCTAACATTGATCATGGTGATAATTAGACATTTCTGTAAATATACTAAAGCCACTGAATTGCATACTTTGAGTGAATTATATGGTACATGAACTATATCTCAACAATACTGTTATAAAAAAAAAAGCAGGAGCAATGCCATCCCCCTTGAGGTTTGGCAGCCAATGGCTCTTTTGTGGGCTGCCCCCACTGCCACCACTCTTCACACTCTGCAGTTGAGAGAAAACTGTGGGTCAGAACAGTGCCATCACTGTCAATTATGTGGGACGCTTTTCAAAGAGGCGTTTACTTTGACCACAAGGGTTAGAGTGTCCCCAATTTCAAGAATAGGCTGAGAGAGCAAAGAAAGAAATAGAAACTTGCTAAAGAGAGTACTGGGCTTTCCAAGTTACCTGACCTTAACTGATGCTGAAGTTGTTCAGAAATTTTTCCTTAAAATACAGTTTGGAGCATCCAAAGATGGTGGCTTAGTAGGGATGGAATTTAGTTCATCCTCTAGAGGAGCTAGTAAATAGCCAGAACAGTACAGAACAACTGCTAGAACCACGTGAGTGACCAGACATACAACACACACCAGTCTGGACAAGATGGACCAGCGGTGATCCCACCCAGAACTGTGAGTCCTCCAAGCTATGGTGGCTAGTACCCGTCCCCAACAGGCTGGTTCCCAGAGGGGAAAGGAAAGAGACTTTACTAACAGCAAGGGGCTGAGTTCAACCAAGCTCCAATTATGGAATTAATTAATAAATTCTGACTATTAAAAATAGACCTCCAGCTCACTGAACCTGGAGTAAAAGCTGAGGTTGCTGATTTTTACCCTAGCCCAGAGGGGGCAGGGCTGATGGTAAAAGAGGGAAAAAAAAAAGTTTTTTGGGATATGACCAGCACAAAATACTTGAAAAGGTCTGGGCCCTGAAGGAAAGAAGGGGGGACATAGGACCTGGAAATACAAAGAGCAATGTACCAACTTAAGCTCTTAATCGGCAAACCAGAGGAACAGGGATCCTGCTCTGAAAAGGGTTTTTTTTTTTCATTTTTATGGCTGTGTTTCTACAGTTTGAATGTACTTTGCATACAACTGCAAGGCTTCTCAGGCTCAACTGCCCCAGGCAAGGGTGGAATTAAGCTTGTCTGAGAGGCAAAGAGACTGGTCAGGTGAAAGGAAGGAATTCCCTGGAAGCTGTGCCTTCCCTAGGACAGGGGTGGGACTGGCTCAGGTGGATTCCCTCCCTCAAGGAATTCAGACCCCAGGGTATGGAAAGTGAAGCAATTAAAGCCAGCCTACAACCTCTCCTCTGTCTCAACCATGCCCCAGGCGGGCAGAGTCTGCTGAAGTTAAAGGTACCACATTACCTTATGCTGGTGGGACCTGCAGGCAGACAAGCACCCCATACTGGGCAGGATAGGAAAAACACAGAGTCTAGAGGCTTCATAGGAAAGTCTTTCAACATGCTAGGTCTCAACCAGGGAGAACTGATGCAGGTTACTCTTTCCTCCTGAGAGGAGGCCAGTTTTGTCTGGGAAAATCTGACTGGGGTCTATAAACCTAAGTAGACCATCCTAAGGGGGGAAAAAAGGCACCATACAGGCAGGGCAAGAAACAAGAAAACAAGAACTGACAAAATTCTCCTCTGTTAAACAAAACCTATGCTAGAGGTCCAGAATAAGCTGAACTTAATGTCAAAGAAAAGACAGGCAACAAAGTCATCTAGCAAGAAAATCCTAGGTAAAAAAGTGAAAATAATCTCCAGGATAAACTAATTAAGGAGATTAAATGTCTAGATGCCAGCAAAATATAATGAATCATACTAGGAAAACCGAAGATCTGGCCCAATCAAAAGAACAAACCAACAATTCAAATGAGATACAGGAGTTGAAACAATTAATTCAGAACAGTCGAAGAGACATGGAAAATCTCATCAAAAATCAAATTAATGAATTGAGGGGGGATATAAAGAAGACAAGGAATGAACAAAAAGAAGAAATCGAAAGTCTAAAAAAACAAATCATAGAACTTATGGGAATAAAAGGCACAGTAGTAGAGATGAAAAAACAATGGAATCCTACAATGTTAGATTTAAAGAGGCAGAAGATAGGATCAGTGAACCAGAGGATGGGACACGTGAAACCTGACAAAAAAAAGAAAATATACGGAAAAGAATGGAAAAACATAAGCAGGGACTCAGAGAATTGAATGACAATACGAAGTGCACAAATATACGTGTTGTGGGTTGTTTCAGAAGTAGAAGAGGAGGGAAAAGGAGGAGAACTAATGGAGGAAATTATCACTGAAAATTTCCCAACTCTTATGAAAGACTTAAAATTACAGATCTAAAAAGTGCAGCGTACCCCAAACAGAATAGATCCAATAGAGGTACTCCAAGACACTTACTAATCAGAATGTCAGATGTCAAAGAGAAAGAGAGAATTTTGAAAGCAGCAAGAGAAAAGCAATCCATCACATACAAAGGAAGCCCAATAAGATTATGCATAGATTTCTCAGCAGAAACCATGGAGGTGAGAAGATAGTGGTATAAGATATTTAAGATATTAAAAGAGAAGAACTGCCAACCCAGAATTCTATATCCAGCAAAACAGTCCTTCAAAAATGAGGAGGGAGTGGGTGGGTCATGGTGGCTCAGTGGCAGAACTGTTGCCTGCCATGCTGGAAACTCGGGTTCAATTCCCGGTGCCTGCTTGCCCATGTAAAAAAAAAAAAGATTTAAAAATGAGGGGGAAATTGCAACATTTATAGACAAAAAATTACTGAGAGAATTTGTGACCAAGAGATCAGCTCTGCAAGAAATACTAAAGGGAGCACTAGAGACAGATAGGAAAAGACAGCAGAGAGAAGTGTGGGAAAGAGTGTAGAAATGAAGACTATCAGTAAAGGTAAAAAGAAGAAAAATTAGATATGACATATAAAATCCAAAAGGCAAAATAATAGAAGAAAGTACTGTATTTACAGTAATATCACTAAATGTTAATAGATTAAACTTCCCAATCAAAACACACAGACGGGAAGGAGAATCAAGATGGCGGCTTAGCAATGTGCGCGTTATAGTTCGTTCTCCAGAACAACTACTAAATAATCAGAAACAGTACAGAACAGCTCCTGGGGCCACATCAGTGACTGGACACACAGAGTACCCCAGTCTGGACCAGCTGGACCGGCTGTGAGCTCACCCAGAATGGTGAGTTCCCTAAGCCGCGGCGGCCGGCACCTCTCCCCCACAGGCTGCTTCCCAGAGGGGAAAAGAAAGGAATTTTACCAGCAGCAGGGGCTGAGCCCAACCAAACACCAATTGTGGAATTAATTAACAAATTCTGACTACTAAAAATAGGCCCCCAGCTCAGGTGAACCTGGTAAAAGCAGAGGTGGCTCATTTTCACTCCAGCGCCAAGGAGGCAGGGCTGACAGAAAAAGAAAAAAAAAAGGAAACAAAAGTTTTTTTGAGGCTGTGTTTCTACAAAGCCTTCACTGCATTTGGATTCAGCGGCAGGACTTCTCAGGCTGCAACTGCCCCAGGCATAGGCAGAAACAAGCTCATATGAGGGCTTGTCTGGAGCCTGTGACTTCCCCAGGAGAGGGGTGTAGCCCAACTCAGATGGAATCCCTCCCTTAAGGAATTAAGACACCAGGTCTTAGTAATGTGAAGCCATTAAAACCAGCCTACAACCTCTCCTCTGTCTCCACCACGCCCCCAGCAGGGAGAGTCTGCCAACGTTAAAGGTACCGCATCACCTTCTGCTGGTGGGACCTGCAGGCAGACAAGTGCCACATACTGGGCAGGATAAGAAAAACAGAGTCCAGAGACTTCACAGGAAAGTCTTTCAACCTGCTGGGTCTCACCCTCAGGGAAAACTGACACAGGTGACTCTTTTCTCCAGATAGGAGGCTGGTTTGGTCTGGGAAAATCCAGCTGGGGTCTATAATACCTAAGTAGACCCTCCTAAGAGTGGGGGGAAAAAGGCATCATACAGATAGGGCAAGAAACAAGAAAACAAGAACTGAAAAATTCTCCTCTGTTAAACAAAACCAAAGCTAGAGATCCAGAAAAAGCTGAACTGAATGTCAAAGAACAGAGAAAACAAATCTGTCCAGCAAGAAAACCCTAGGTAAAAGAAGTGAACACAATCTCCAGAATAAACTAATTAAGGTAATTAAATGCCTAGATGCCAGCAAAAAACAACAAATCACACTAGGAAAATTGAAGATATGGCCCAGTCAAAGGAACAAACCAACAATTTAAATGAGATACAGGAGCTGAAACAATTAATTCAGAATATACGAAGAGACATGGAAAACCTCATCAAAAACCAAATCAATGAATTGAGGAAGGATATAAAGAAGGCAAGGAATGAACAAAAGGAAGAAATCGTAAGTCTGAAAAAAACAAATCACAGAACTTATGGGAATGAAAGGCACAGTAGAAGAGATGAAAGAAACAATGGAAATCTACAATGGTAGATTTCGAGAGGCAGAAGTTAGGATTAGGGAACTAGAGGACGGAACATCTGAAATCCAACAAGAAACAGAAAATATAGGGGAAAAATGGAAAAATATGAGCAGGGAATCAGGGAACTGAAGGACAATATGAAGCACACAAATATATGTGTTGTGGGTGTCCCAGAAGGAGAAGAGAAGGGAAAAGGAGGAGAAAAACTAATGGAGGAAATTATCACTGAAAATTTCCCAACTCTTATGAAAGACTTAAAATTACACATCCAAGAAGTACAGCATACCCCAAAGAGAAGAGATCCAAATAGACGTACTCCAAGACATTTACTAATCAGAATGTCAGAAGTCAAAGAGAAAGAGAGAAACCTGAAAGCAGCAACAGAAAAGCAATCCATCCTGTACAAGGGAAGCCCAATAAGACTATGAGTAGATTTCTCAGCAGAAATCATGGAGGCGAGAAGAACAGTGGGGTGATATATTTAAATTATTAAAAGAGAAGAACTGCCAACCAAGAATTCTATATCCAGCAAAACTGTCCTTCAAAAATGAGGGAGAAATTAAAACATATTCAGACAAAAAATCACTGAGAGAATTTGTAACCAAGAGACCAGCTCTGCAAGAAATACTGAAGGGAGCACTAGAGACAGACATGAAAAGACAGAAGAGAGAGGTGTGGAGAAGAGAGTAGAAAGGAAGACTATGAGTAAAGGTAAAAAGAAGGAAATTAGATATGACATATATAATCCAAAAAGCAAAATGGTAGAAGAAAGTACTACCTGTACAGTAATAACACTAAATGGTAATGGATTAAACTCCCCAATCAAAAGACACAGACTGGCAGAATGGATTAAAAAACAGGACCCATCTATATGCTGTCTCTACTCAAAGGACATGAGGGCAAGGACACAAACGGACATTTGCACACCAATGCTTATAGCAGCAATTACAATTACCAAGAGATGGAAACAGCCAAAATGTCCATCAACAGATGGGTGGCTAAACAAACTGTGGTATATACATACGGTGGAGTATTATTTACCTGTCAGACCGAATAAAGTTATGAAGTATGTAACAACATGGATGGACCTTAAGGACATTATGCTGAGTGAGATCAGCCAAAAACAAATGGACAAATACTGTATGGTCTCACTGAGATGAACTGACATTAGTGAATAAACTTGGAATATTTCGTTGGTAACAGAGACCATCAGGAGATAGAAATAGGGTAAGAAACTGGGTAATTGGAGCTGAAGGGATACAGATTGTGCAACAGGATTGAATATAAAAACTCAGAAATGGACAGCACAATACTACCTAACTGTAACACAATTATGTTAAAACACTGAATGAAGCTGTATGTGAGAATGATAGAGGGAGGAGGGTTGGGGGCATAAATGAAATCAGAAAGAAAGATAGACAATAAAAATTGATATGGTATAAACTAGGAGTGCCTAGAGTGTATAATGATAGTGACTAAATATATAAATTTTAAAAATGTTTTTGCATGAGGAAGAACAAAGGAATGTCATTACTGCAGGGTGCTGAAAATAGATGGTAATCAACATTTTAAAATTTCAACTTACATGTGAGACTAAAGCAAAAAAATGTTTATTTGGTACAAAATTTATATTTTGACTAGTACATTTCCTAATATAACTTATATAGATAGCTTGGTTGAACACCATAAGTACATGGAACCTTGGGTAGGATATGAGATTGCGTTGGTTTGTCTAGACTGATACCCTGATGAATCCAGAGTGATTTGATCAGTGAGTGGAAAATTATTTGCAAAGTCCCCTTCAGGAAATGGTGAGAACAGGGGAAAATTCAACTTCCCCAAGTTGAATTCTTGATATTCTCACAAGTAATGTGGACAACCAAAGCCCCCAGTCTTGGGGTTTATTCATATGAAACTTAACCCCACAAAGGATAGGTCAAGCCTACTTAAAATTTAGGTCCAAGAGTTATCTCCAAGAGAACCTCTTTTGTTGCTCAGATGTGGCCTCTTTCTCCAGCCAACACAACAGGCAAACTCACCACCCACCCCCTGCCTATGTGGGACATGACTCCCAGGGGTGTGGACCTTCCTGGTAACGTGGGTCAGAAATCCTAGAATGAGCTGAGACTCAGCATCAAGGGATTGAGAAAACCTTCTCGACCAAAATGGGGAAGAGTGAAATGAGACAAAGTGTCAATGGCTGTGAGATTCCAAACAGTCGAGAGGTTATCCTGGAGGTTATTCTTACACATTAAGTAGATATCACCTTGTTATCCAAGATGTAATGAAGAGGCTGGAGGAAGTGTCTGAAGATGTAGAGCTGTGTTCCAGTAGCCATGTTTCTTGATGATGAATGAATAATGATATTGCTTTCACAATGTAACTGTGTGATTGTGAAAACCTTGTGTCTGATGCTCCTTTTATCTACCTTGTCAACAGACGAGTAGAACATATGGAATAAAAATAAATAATAGGGGGAACAAATGTTAAAATAAATTTAGTTTGAAATACTAGTGATCAATGAAAGGGAGGGGTAAAGGGTACGATATGTATAATATATTTTTTTCTGTTTTCGTTTTATTTCTTTTTCTGTTGTCTTTTTATTTCTTTTTCTGAATTGATGCAAATGTTCTAAGAAATGATCATGATGATGAATACGCAACTATGTGATGATATTGTGAATTACTGATTATATATGTAGAATAGAATGATCATATGTTAAGAATGTTTCTGTTTGTTTGTTGTTAAATTTTTTTAATTAACAAATTAAAAAAATATATATATAATCCTCGTTTTCCAGCGCCTGCCCATGCAAAAAAAAAAAATTATATATATATATATATAAAATCCACCAATATTCTATTTATAAGAGACTCATTTTAGACCCAAAGATTCAAATAAGTTGAAAGCTAAAGGATGGGAAGATATTCCACGAAGCAGTAACCAAAAAAAAGCTGGAGTAGGTATCCTAATATCAGACAGACAAAATGGACCTTAAATGTGAAAACTCATAGTAATTCCTTGGTTATTTAATAATTTATTATTAATTTATTAATTATATTTACTAATAAAGGAGGCAATTCATCAAGAAGAAATAGCAATCATAAATATCTAAATACCTAATCAAGGTACCCAAAGTATATGAGGTAGACACTGGCAAAACTGTAGGGAGTAATAGACATCTCTATAATAATAGTGGGAGACTTCACACCACTCTCTTCAAATGAGAGAGCATTTAAACAAAGAATCAATAAGGAAACAGAGAACCTAAATAATACGATAAATAAACTTGACCTAACAGACATATATCAAACATTGCACTTCAAACAACAGGATATACATTCTTCTCAAGACTCATCGAACATTCTCTAGGATAGACCACATACTGGGGCATAAACCAGGTCTTAATACATTTAAAAACACTGAAATTATATTAAGAGCTTTCTCTGATCACAATGGAATGTAGCTAGAAATCAACAGCAGCCTGAAAACTGGAAAATTCACAAATATATGGACATTAAACCACATGCTCCTAAACAACTAGTGGGTCAAAGAAGAAACTGCAAGTGAAATCAGTAAATATCTCAAAATGAATGGTAATGAATAGACAACATATCAAAACTGGTGGGATGCAGTGAAGGCAACACTGAGAGGGAACTCTATAACCCTAAATGCCTGCATTAAAAAGTAGAAAGAACTAAAAAAGAAAGACCTGACTGAACACCTGGAGAAACTAAAGAAAAAACAGCAAACTAATACCAAAGCAAGCAGAAGGAAAAAAATAAAGATTAGAGTAGAAATTAATGAAATTAAGAAGACACACACACAAAAATCAATGAAACCAAAAGTTGGTTCTTTTAGAAGATCAATAAAATTTTTAAACCGTTAGCTAGACTGACAAAGAAAGAAAGAGAGAAGCTCCAAATGAATAAAATCAGAAAAGAGAGGGTCTCACCACAGACCCCTTAGAAATAAAAAAGATTATAAGAGGATACTATAAACAACTGTACAACAACAAACTAGACAACTCAGATTAAATGGACAATTTCTTAGAAATTCACAAACAATCTACACTGACTCTAGAAGAAAAAGAAGACTTTGATAAACTAAACACAAGTAAAAAGTATAGATCAGTCATCAAAAATGTCCCAACAAAGATAAGTCCAGAACCCAGATGGCTTTACAGGTGAATTTTACCAATCATTCAAAGAAGAATTAATATCAATCTTACACAAACACTTACAAATAACTGCAGAGGAAGGAATACTACCTAACTCATTCTGTGAAACCGATAACACCCTAATACCAAGGCCAAGTAAAGATATTACAAAAAAAGAAAATTACAGACCAATTCCTCTAAATGAACAAATTACTTGCAAATCAAACTCAACAACAGACTAAAAGAATTATACACCATGATCAAGTGAGTTTCATTCATGTTATGTAAGGGTGGTTCAACACAGGAGAATCAATGTAATACACCACATTAACAAATCAAAGGGGGAAAGCCACATGATCATCTTGACTGCAAAAAAGATATCTGACAAAATCCAGGACGTTTTCTTGAAACACTTGGAAAGAGGAATCAAAGGAAACTTCATCAACAGGCTAAAGGGCATACATGAAAAGCCCACAGCTAACACTGTACTCGATGTGAAACTGAAAGCTTTCCTTCTAAGATTGGGAACAAGACAAGGATACCCACTGTCACCAGTTATTCAACATTGTGCTAGAATTTCTAGCTAGAGCAATTAGACAAGAAAAAGAAATAAAAGGCATCCAAACTGGAAAGGAAGAAGTAAAACTTTCACTATTTGCAGGTGACATGATCCTATATTTAGGAAGACATGAAAAAAAATTATGACAGCTACTAGAGCTAATTAAACGAGTTTAGCAAAGCAAAGGGATACAAGATCAACATTCAGAAATCAGTAATATTTCTATACACTACTAAAAAGCTATTTGAGGAGGAAATTAAGAAAAAAAATTCCAGTTATAATAGCAACTAAAAAAATAAAAAAATTTAACCAAGGATGTAAAGGACCTGTATTCAAAAAACTACAAAACATTGCTAAAAGAAATAATAGACCTAATAAATGGAAGAGCATTCTGTGTTCATGGATTGGAAGGCTAAATGTCGTTGAAATGTCAATTCTACCCAAAATGATCTACAGATTCAATGCAATCCAATCAAAATTCGAGAAGCCTACTTTGCAGAAGTGGAAAAGCTAATTATCAAATTTATTTGGAACGGAAAGGAGCCCTGAGTAGCCAAAAACAACTTGAAAAAGGAAAAGAAAGTTGGAGGATGCACATGTCCTGATTTTAAAGCATATTATAAAGCTACAGTGGTCAAAACAGCATAGTACTGACATAAAGATAGACACTGATAAATGGAATCGAATTGAGAGTTCAGAAAAAGACCCTCAAATCTTGTTCAGTTGATTTCTGACAAGGCTCCCAAGTCCATTCCACTGGGATAATATAGTCTCTTAATGGTACTGGTTCATGGGATTGAGAAAGCCTTCTTGACCAAAAGAAGGAAGAGAGAAATGAGACAGAATAAAATTTCAGTGGCTGAGAGATTTCAAACAGAGTCAAATGGTTAGCCTGGAGCTATTCTTATGCATCATACAAACCTAATTGATTCTGTAAAACCAGTATCACCCTAATACCAAGGCCAAATAAAGATACTACAAAAAAAAGAAAATTACAGACCAATTCCTCTAAATGAATATAGATGCAAAAATCCTCAACAAAATACTTGCAAATCAAACTGATCAACAGACTCAAAGAGCTATACACCATGACTAAGTGAGTTTTATTCAAGTTATGCAAGGGTGGCTCATCACCTTTTTAGTCTATAATGTATTAGAGTGCCCGGAGAGGAGTACCTGTGTTGAGCTGTATTCCAGTAGCCTTGATTCTTTTTTTTAAATTTATTTATTAATTAAAAAAAATTAAGATAAAAAACATTAACATATTATTCTGTTCTACATATATAATCAGTAGTTCACAATATCATCACATAGTTGCATATTCATCATTTCTTAGAACATTTGCATCAATTCAAAAAAAGAAATAAAAAGACAATAGAAAAAGAAATAAAATGAAAACAGAAAAAGAAAAAAAAGATTATACATACCATACCCTTTACCCCTCGCTTTCATTGATCACCAACATTTCAAACTAAATTTATTTTAACATTTGTTCCCCCTATTATTTATTTTTATTCTATATGTTCTACTCGTCTGTTGACAAAGTAGATAAAAGAAGCATCAGACACAAGGTTTTTACAATCACACAGTCACGTTGTGAAAGCTATATCATTATTCAATCATCATCAAGAAACATGGCTACTGGAACACAGCTCTACATTTTCAGGCAGTTCCCTCCAGCCTCTCCACTACATCTTGAGTAACAAGGTGATATCTACTTAATGCGTAAGAATAACCTCCAGGATAACCTCTCGACTCTGTTTGGAATCTCTGAGCCATTGACACTTTGTCTCATTTCACTCTTCCCCATTTTGGTCGAGAAGGTTTTCTCAATCCCTTGATGCTGAGTCTCAGTTCATTCCAGGATTTCTGTCCCATGTTGCCAGGAAGGTCCACACCCTTGGGAGTCAGGTCCCACGTAGACAGGGGGAGGGTGGTGAGTTTGCTTGTTGTGTTGGTAGCCTTGATTCTTGAAGATGATTGTATAACATTAACTTTTACAATGTGACTGCGATTGTGAAAACTTCGTGTCTGATGGTCCTTTTATCCAGGGTATGGATAGATAAATAAAAAAAATATGGTTAAAATAAATAAATATTAAGGAGAATATGGGATAAAATAAATTGGGTAGAATGAAATACTGTGGGTCAATGAGAGGGAGGGATATGGGGTATGGGATGTATGAGTTTTTTCTTTTTTCTTTTTATTTCTTTGTCTAGAGTGACGCAAATGTTTTAAAAATGATCATGGCAAGGGGTGCAAAGGTAGTTCAGTGATAGAATTCTCACTTGCCATGTGGAGACCTGGGTTCGATTCCCAACCCATGCACTCCCCCCCATGAAAGAAACACTCAACAAATGGTGCCACAATAATGGGATACTCACATGGAAAAAGAATGAGATGCGACCCCCATGATACAGCACACACACAAAAACTGATCATGGTGATGAATGCACTACTATGTGATGCTATTGTAAGCCACTGATTGCACACCATGCATGGACTATATATATGTGATGATTTGTCAATAAAAATATTTAAAAAACATATATATGGCGCTGGGAGAATTGGATATCCATATCCAAAAGGATGAACAAGGACCCCTCTCCCACAACTTATATGAAAATTAATTTGAAATGGATCAACAACTTAAATATAAGAGTTAGTACCATAAAACTCCTAAAGAAAATATAGGGAAGCATCTTCAAGACCTAGTGATAGGCAATGGATTCTTAGAAATCACACTCAAAGCATAAGCAATGAAAAAAAAAATAAATGAATAGGACTATCTTAAAAATTGAAGATTTTTGTGGTTCAAAGGAAGTTTTGAAAAAGGTGAAAGGAGAGTTTACTCAATGGGAGAAAATATTTAGAAACCAAATTGGATAAGGGTTTGCTATCCAGAACATATAAAGAAATCCTACGATGCAACGATAAAAAGGCAAACATCCCAATTAAAAAATGGACATTAACATTTTTCCAAAGAGGAGATATAAACAGCTAAAAAGCACATGAAAAGATGCTCATCTTCATTAGCTATTAAGGAAATGCAAATCAAAACCACAATGAGATATCTACTAGAATGGCCATTATTAAACAAACAGGAAACTATAAGTGTTGGAGAGGATGTGGAGAAATACTTACTCTGGTGGAATGTAAAAGGTAAAGCCACTGCAGAACACAGTTGGGCAGTTCCTTAGAAAGCTGTCATATGATCCAGCAATCCCACTACTCAGTATATCCCAAAAGAACTGAAAGCAGTGACACAAACAGACATTTGTACACCTATGTTCACAGTGGCCTATTCACAATAAACAAAAGCTGGAAGCACTCCAAGTGTCTATCAACTGATGAATGGCTAAACAAAATGTGGTCTATATATTATATGGGAATACTACTCAAGAAGGAATGAAGTCCTGAAGCATGAGACATGGATGAACCCTGAGGACATTATGTTGAGTGAAATAAGCCAGACACAAAAGGAAATTTATGGTATGGTCTCACTAATACGAACTAATTATAATACATAAACTCACAGAGATAAAATCTAGAATAGGTTACCAGGAGATAGAATGGGGAAACGATGCTTAATTTATGCAGAAGTTTTTTAATAAGGTTGACCGTAAATGTTTGCAAATGGATAGAGGAGATGGGAACCCATTATGGTGAGTGTAATTAACAGCACTGAATTATTTTGGTGATTGTGGTTGAAAGGGGAAGTTTAGAGTCATGTATGTCACCAGAAGGAAAGCTAGAGGTTAAAACGTGGGACTAATTAACGTAGTGAATCTTGTGGTTGACCATGACTGTGATTGACGGTACAAGTATAAAAAAGATCTTTCATGAACTAGGACAAATGTATGTCACTATTACAAGGAGTTGAGAGTAGAATGGTATATGGGAAAAAAATGTACCTATTGTGTACATTTTTGCGTACAGCATGTAACTATATCTAACTTAAACTCCATTTAAAAATGACAAAAGAAGAGATAAAAGGAAGCAGTCTCATCAAATACTTGTGGAGGAGCAGAAAACAGAGAAGGCAAGGAAAGCTAAAAAGGTAAGGCGGCAACAGAAGCTAAAGCAGGCAAAGTGCCTAACAGATGGCTGGATCCTTTTCTGAATAGAAGATGGGTACTGGGGGGAATATTAGTAGATACTCAACATTACTTTTCCATGTTGGGCTAAATCATCATCCTTGCTTCATTTTTTACCTTTAAATGCTAGCACTGGACAGTGTTTTTCACATAGAGTGTAAGATTTCAATTGGCACTATTTTTAACTTTTGTATGAATGAGCTGGGATAAAATCTATTCATAGAGTACAGGTAAACTCTTTTTTAAAGAAAGGAGTCTTTATTGAGAAGAGGGCTGACAAACAAAGAAAAAGCAAGACAGGCCCATTTCTCCTTGAGAAGCAAAGAGGTGGGTATTGAAGATAGCAGATTTTTAAGGTTGGCACTGAAAGGAAATTGACTGTTATGGGAGGTGGAGGAGTGCAAGAAGGCTAAAGAAAGCAGACATGAAAGACTGATCTGCTTAGTATAAAAATGAACTTTCTAATGATTCAGAAGACTAATAGCTGTGAAGGCTGTGAGGTGGCGAGCTCTCCTTTCCGAGAGGGTAGTGTTGTAACAGAAGCTGGGTGACCTCTGGTCAAGACTCTCAAGGATGCTTTCAAATGGTTATCTCCCTTGAGTGAGACGTTCCCCTGGACAACTTCTATGGCCTTGTGCAGCATCAGATTCCAAAACTCCTTTGAGAAGGAAGGCCCCAACCTATTGATCTCTATACACATCCTGGTCCAGTCTGACTGTCATGCAAACGGGAAGACAGTCACTAATGCTCCAGGGAAGTGGGGTATAGCCTCAACTGGACGGAGGAGGGACATAGAGACCCATTAACAACTTTGTCCTCAAGATGAGAGTCATGGATTACTGACTCCAGGTCGAAACAAGAACCTCAGCAGGATAAGAGAAACAAAAACTGAATCAATATGTCTTCTTTCTAATTTGAATGGTCATGGTACTGAAATGTCTGTGAACACATTCCTCTTGCATTCCCTTTCTAACACACTTCATCTGTATGCATAAGTATATATGTCATTATATATGTATAAGGCACAGATAGACCTGACTTACTTTGTCAAACATGGAAAAGGAGATTTTATTTGATATATGAAAAGATATCTTTACTACTGATATCAAGTAATTAAAAAATAATAAGCTAGTTTGATTTACCTTTTAGCTTCACTTTTTGGGTCACCACACTGCTCGACGTTCTCTGCGACACTGCTATTTTCTTGGGGCCCACCTTCCGATTCTTTGGCACTGTCTTGATTTAAGTTGGCATTTTCTGGATCAACCTTTACTCCTTCTAAAGTTCCATTTTCATTGAAATTGTCATCAGAACTCTAGGTAAAAAATGTGAATGTCATTTACAAAATAAATCCTGTAACAATACTAGCTTCTTAAGTTGATGTAGCCAGATAGTTTTAATAAACAATAATAATGCCCGACTCACTCTGGTAGGAGTAGATCTTAAGGAAATAAAAAGAAGGAGATAATTTAAGAACATGGATGCTTATTACAGAGATAATAAATTAGGGAAAAAATGGAAACAATCCAAATGTTCAGTGAATGGTTCAATACATAAAGAAAAATTATGAAGCTCTTAAAAATCATGTTTACAAAGACGCACTCAATTATACAGAAAAATGCTTACACAGTTGGCAAAATGAGAAGAGAAAAAAACTATACTTTTAAAACTATAAAACTGATCATAATTTTATTCAATATTAAGTAATCTCTATAGGTAGAATTAGGGTTGTTATTTATGCTTTTCTATGTTCTCCACATTATCTCCAATGAACAACTATTACTTTTATAGTAGGTAAAACAAACAGGCATAATAAAAGATGCCTGGCAAGCATATTTTTTATTAAATGCAACTTCATTTTTGCTTTTAACATTGTGCCACATTTGTTTGCTCTCCCTCTCTCTACACACTTTTCTCCCTGAACTATCCAAAAGTCAGTCCCAAGCAGACATGACTTCACCACATATATTCTAAGACAAAAATATTCCACATATTCACAATACCATATCAAGACTTTGTGAACAAGTCACAAGTCTTATCAACTAAGACTTTACTGATAGCATCTACTATACATTCCATATTCAAATTTCCCAATTGTTCCAATAAAATCCCCTCTCTGGTAACCCGTGATATAATCAAGAATAACGTTACATTTAGTTGGCATGACTCTTTAATTTCCTTTAATCTAAATCAATCCCCCTCTTATTTTGTACTTTCATGACAATTTGATGACTGTTTTATAGAATGTCCCATAATTTGGCTTTGTTTCCTCGTGATTAAATTCAGAGTAAGCATTTTTGGTAGGAGCACTATAAAATGCTGTGTCCTTTTCTCAGTCCATCACATCCGGAGGCTAATTTCAGTTTGTACCATTTTTTGGTGATATTAAATTTGACCATTTGGTTAGGTGAAATTGTCAGATTTTTCTTCTGTGAAGTACCTTTTTCCTTTTTAACTAAGAAACAATCTGTGGGGATTACTGTGAAACTGTTGAATATCCTGTTCCCCAGTAACCATTCACCCAATGGACTTGGCTTCTATTGATAATTCTTGTCTGAATCATTTCTTATATTTGTGGTTACAGAACAGTGAGTTTCTTTTATTATTTATTATTCCATTTGTAGTAATTCATATTTTTCTATAATGAAGTTTTCCCTTCTCGTCTCTCCAACCTACTCTTTTTTGGTTCTGTATAGACTAATTTCTTTCTTTTTTTAAACAAAATCAATGTATGATAACCCATTACCACTATTAGTATTATTTTTTGATGATTCAAATTTTTCCAAATCTGAAGTCCTTCAAACTGGCTCCTGGGTGCTTCTAATACATCCTTATCAATTTTTGAGTGCTTCCTTAGATTCTAGCATAAGACGTTCCAGGCTTGCTCATGTTGTACCTTCCCTGTCCCAGCCCTGGAATCAGCCATTTCTCCAAGGACTCCTGATGCCTTTTAGTGGGAAACAGTACTTAGACACCAAGTTGTGTAGTTGGTATGCTCACTACAACTGAGTGTCACTGTTTCTAGGCCCTCATAGTAGAAAATGCTCATTTATTTTTTTTTAAATCATGAGCTCATGACATCTCCAATTCTAATGTAACACTAAATTTTCTTCCTCTTTCCCTCAATCTGTATTAGCATTGCCCTTCTCCCACAAAGGGAATTTGGTTCCTCACATTATGACATTTACTCATTTGCTCAACTCTATAATATATACCAAAGAGTTCTGAAATCCATCAATACTACCAACAAACTTAAAAAGGTTTTTTGCAGTTATTTTTGCCTTTAGAATATTTCTCATGGAAGGTATTCAGTCATCGTACTGTGTTCAAATGTTACTTGAATTAGCTCTTTTCTGTCAGTCAGGGTCATCTGTTTCTGTTTGAATTCAATTTTACATTTTGTTGTTATCTTAACAATTCTTGTTGACTTGTGCAATTTCTTTTCCAATCAAAACTTTCCCAATCTGAATGGTGAGAAAGGCGGAAAATTCAATTTCCCCAAGTGGAGAATTCTTGATATTCTCACAAGCAGTGGGGACAACCAAAGCAATAGACTGAGCCCCCAATCTTGGGGTTTGTTCATATGAAACTTAACCCTGCAAAGGGTAGGGTAAGCCTACTTAAAATTAGGCCTAAGAGTCACCCCCAAGAGAACCTCTTTTGTTGCTCAGATGTGGCCTTTCTCTTTCAGTCAACACAACAAGCAAACTCACTGCCCTCCCCGTCTCTATGTGGGACATGACTCCCAGGGGTATGGACCTTCCTGAAAACGTGGGACAGAAATCCTAGAATGAGCTGGGACTCAGCATCAAGGGATTGAGAAAACCTTTTCAACCAAAATGGGGAAGAGAGAAATGAGACAAAATAAAGTGTCAACGGCTGAGAGATTCCAAACTGAGTTGAGAATTATCTTAGAGGTTATTCTTATGCATTAGATAGATATCACCTTTTTAGTTAAGACCTAACAGAGAGGCTGGAGGGAACTGCCTGAAAACGTAGTGCTCTATTCTAGTAGCCATGTCTCTTGAAGATAATTGCATAATGATACAACTTTCGCAATGTGACTGTGTGATTGTGAAAACCTTGTGTCTGATGCTTCTTTTATCTACCTTATGGACAGACGAATAAAACATACAGATTAAAAATAAAGAAATAATAGGGGAACAAATGTTAAAATAAATTTAACAGATTGAAATGCTAGTGATCAATGAAAGGGAGGAGTAAGGGGTATGGTTTGTATGAATTTTTTTCCTGTTTTTCTTTCTTTTTCTGAATTGATGCAAATGTTCTAAGAAATGATCATGATGATGAATATGCAACTATGTGATGAAAAAAAAGAATGTTCATATTGTTTGTTGATTGGTTTTATTAATAAAAATTAAAAAAAAACTCTCCCAATTTGAAGTTTCAAGATTCTCAGCATTTGTTATACCTCCTGTTCTTTAATCATCAGCACATGCCCTGACACTATCTTCCCTTCCAAAAGAGCTCAGAAGGTATTAGGAAAAGGGTCACCTACAACAAAGGTCTTCCCTGAGGCCCTCTCTCTAATATAATCAGAAACCTAAGGCACTACATATTATATGGAGGAATATAGTTATGGAAGGAAAAAATGGGGTGATCACCTGAAGCATTTCTGCAGTTAAAAAAAACAATACATAAGTTCATATGGGCAATCTATAGAACATCCTCCCGGAGCTGAGGTAAGATGGACATGGATTAAGTATAAATCCCTTTCAATTTTATTTTGTCCTTATTTTTAGTGCTGCTGGCACAACAAAGGAAAGAGAAAGGGTTCTAAACTAATGATTATAGGGTTTTTAGATAGATGATGGTATGAATAAATTTATAAAACAAATATATAACAGGTTTTATAGCTGAAGCAAAGTTGTTGCAAGTTACAATTTTAAGTGATAAATCGTGTCAGATATGATTTTTGGAATACAAAAGTAGCAAAAACTACAAAATATAACCATTTGGAAAACTAAGCCAAATCTAAAGCTCATTGCTAACTACGTCTTCTGTAATTTTTTTTCAGTCTTTAAAAAGAGCTCTGTTTAATATTTAATATATGCTAATATAATTAGATTATGTTAAAGTGGCAGAAAATAAATTCCACTATCTTAGAAACAACAAATAAAAATATTTAGTAAAATGAACAAAATCATTTTGTTTTTATGGGTTTAAAGACATTCAAAAGATTTTGTTGCACGTATGTAACTCCCTAACGCAGTTTTATTTAAAAAAAATAATTCTTGAAAATGACAATGAATTTGGACCCCACCTGTGAAATATTTAAATTATACAAATTTCTGAGTAATAAACATTTTTTCAAGAATCATGATCATTACAATTTCAAAACAAATGTTCCTCTTGCAAAATTTCATTTTATGTTGTAGGCAGAAAAAACTTAGATATACAATGGCCAGCCCCTAGATTTTCCTACATTCCTGATATTAAAGGTTGTCTTGACTTAAAAGCTCTGCCTGCCATCAGACGTGTCCAGATAGTTTTCTTGATCACTCAGCAAATTAATTCTAGGGTAATTCTACAAGCAAATTTCTAAACACATTGATAATAGTACTTAAGCAAGTTAGTTAAATACAAATAAGGAGAAAAAAGCACCAAAAAAGGAAAATAATATTTTCAACTCCTTTTAATCAATTTTATGATCAACACAAATTATTTATTAAAAGTTTCTCTCCTTCATACAAACGATATTGAAGAAATTTGAAGATTACAACTTTACATTAGATATTTAATGTTAGTAAAAATTTTTAACATACCTGTGCTGGTTTCTGTTTCTTTTTCTTCTGTTTCTTAGAAAGCCTAAAGAAAAATATAAATCAAAATGTCAAAGAATGCCAGAGACCGGGTTCAATCCCCGGTACCTACCTATGCAAAAAAAAAAAAAAAAACGTCAAACAGTTGACTTTGAGAAGATCTACTAAGATAAAATAAAAAATGGTGAAAACAAGAGATAAAGAGAGCAGTAAAATACAAAAAAAAAAAACCCTTAATATCATGAAACATTAAAAGAAAAAAGTATCATATCAGTTAAGTTACAGCACTGATTCAAATAAAGTTGATAATAATTAGCTTATCAGTTGCTGCTTCACAATAAAACTGTTTTTATAAGTCATAATATATTCTCTAAAAATTATATTTGACATCACATGTATACCCAATTTTTAAACACTATGCAGTTTCCTTTAACTGGCAAATATGAGCATAGCAAAATAAGTTCCTTGAAATAAGATGGCATTTAACTACACATCTAAATGTGATAATTATGTCTAGTAAAATTTAACTTTTAGAAGTACTTTTGTTTTTGTGACTCTTCCATTTCTTCCTCAGAATCAGGATTCAATGTATTTTCATCAGTTTGCGGCCCTGAAAAGTTTTCTTCCTCCTCTTCCAACTGTTGTTTTAACAAGGCAACCATTTCTCGATGCTTCTTTGATTTTTCATGATTTCTCATGCTGAAAGAACAATTTTAAATGAGTAACTGCAAATCAACTAATTCATATGTAATAAGTTATGCAACCAAGTTGAAATTTACTTTTCCTTCCCCCACTAACTTTGCAAAATGGAAGTGACATTATAAAAAGAAACAGAATCCCGTAAGGATTTCTTCAACCTTAGGCACACTAGAGGCCTGTGACCACAATCTTTCTTCCCACATCCCATCATTTTCCCTTTGCTCTGTCATTTTATCTACAGTTATTTTCTTTTAAAAAAAATTCTCTATTATTTTTGTTTTCCAATTTTTATAATTAATCCCTTCTTCCACTGTTCCTTTTAATCAGTAAGTATTTCCTGCATAGTAATGTGTTCCAAGCCACACTATGGCTTTGAGGAGTCACTGGGAAATCATAAGACATACATTTTAAAATGAAGACCCCACTGGCCTGAGAAAATGATGACACAAGGGCTCAAGGCCCAAGAATGGCCTCATCTCCTTTTGATTTTTCACCTTCAAGGAGTGGCTCTCTCTTCTCACTCCCACCACTCTATATGTTAAGTACTCACACATCTCTCTCCCTCTGCCCACAATTCTAAAGGCAAAGTCTATTCCATTGACTTTACAGGCAACTAAAAACATTTCCAAATACAGAGTTGACAACATTTAAACTACTAGAGTTAGATAAAAAAAAAAAAAAGTAGAAAATTTGAGTTACTATCTACTTCATCACAATCTGTTGAGACTTTTGGTTTCCTACTTTTCCTTCACACTAAAACTCGCCTAAATTTAGACCAAAGTTCCTTGGAGAAACCGTTGATTCCAGGGCAAGATGATTCCAAGTAAGATGAGCATGGAATATCTTGTGGTACCAAAAAGGACTCAAAAAAATGACTGGGATATATCAAAAGAGCACAAAAGGCAGCCTGAAGGGACTCTAAACAAATACGGAAAACTCTGAGCATGAAAAGGGCAGTTAATCAGAAAACATTAGGGGAAAAAAATGCATAACTCCACATTGACAATAGACAGATAAGTAGATAGATAATGGGGGAGAAATAAGAGTTCTTATTTACAACAAAAGGCCAAATGACAAGTGACCTAGAGCACTGGCATTGGAAAATCATCATTTTGCAGCCACCACAGTAAAGACTGATGCAAGAGCAAAAATCACCAATGCGTGTTAAACCCAGGGGAAATTTTTGATAAGGAGCAAAATATTTTCAGGTTTAATAGCGTCTATAAATTAAATTTATAGATTAAACACACTGCAAGGGAAAAAATAGTAACTCTACAGTGGAAAAACTGATTGGATCATTGATTCCTGGTCCATGTACTTCCCCCTAAAAAAAAAAAACAAGCAAGCAAAGTAAATAAACAAAAATTCAACAAGTGGTGCTGTAATAACGGAATACTCACATGGAAAAATAATGAAATGTGACTCTGCTACACAGCAAATCAAAAAAAAAAAACCCTGATTGGATCAAAAGTATCACCACTAATGAGGAACATGTGCCTCAAAATATGAAACCCTGAGAACAACACAACATGCTTATGCAGTTATGTCGTCTGGGGATGCATAACTTAAATCTAACTATGAGGAAATAGACAAACCCAAAATGGGAAACAGTGTATTAAGAAGAACATTTTAAAGAGTTAGTATTCTTCTAAAATGTCAATGACATAAAAGACGAGAGAGCTGCTCTAGATTAAATTAGACTAGAGGGACAATTAAATGCAACACATCATCCTGGACTGGATCCTCTATTGAGGGTACTGGGTTGGAAAAAGTAATAAAGAAACAACTGACAAAACTGGAATATGGGCAGTAAACTATACAAAAGCACCATATCAGGGTTAAAAATGTCCTGAACTTGGGGTGGGCATGGTGGCTCAGCAGAGAGAGTTATCATCTGCCATGCCAGAGACCCAGGTTCGATTCCTAGTGCCCACCCATGCAAAAAAAAAAAAATGTCCTGAACTTGATCACTGTACTACAGTTACATGAGAGAACTGCGCTTATTCTTAAGAAATATAATTGCAAGTATTTAGAGGTAAAGGAGCACTACTGGTGTAACTTATTCTGAAAATACACTGTACGCGTGTGTGTATATATACACATGTATGCAAAGAGAGACAGAGAGCATGTACAAATGGGGTAAAAGAAACAAACTGGGTGCTCTCTATAAAATTCTTTTAATTTTTTTGTTTGTTTATTTGTTTTTTGGGAAGTGCGTGGATTGGGAATCAAATCCAGGTCTCTCACATGGCACGTGAGAATTCTACCACTTAACTATCACCCTTACACTCCTCTTTTAATTTTTTTGACATTATTTTCAAGCAAAAAAAATTAATCTCCTTCATTGCTGTATTTTGTTTTCTTGCTGTTTCTGCTACTCTGCCTCTTCTCTTATTCCTCTCTTGCTGTCCTCTTTGGAGTTACATGGTGATACTCTTTTTTTTTTTAAATTTGCATATGGGCAGGAGGCACCAGGGATCAACTCCAGACCTCCAGCACCTGTCGGAGCTCTGCCTGCTGAGCCATGGCAGCCGCCCCATGGTGATACTCTTAATGACTCCCACATCCCCTCTTTGTTCTTTAGTCTCCTTTCTTCCTCACTGCATGTTTCACGTCCTTTTCCCTTGCTTATTCTACTCTCATCTTCTCCCATATTCTTTTGCCCTCCTTTAAAACGGTATCCTTTTTAATATTTCTCTCTTCATCATTGTTCCCATTAGATAAAGTCCTTCCACGTGGACAAACATATTTTATACAGGCCAAGTTTAAAGCTTGGCAGCAACTGCTTGCCTGGGAGAGTTACAGCCTGCGTAGCAAGCCAAACACCAACCCCAGGGGGAAACACTGAGATCTGGCCTAGCCCCCTTGCCAGTGACCATCCCCTCTCTGCCAAAGCCCTCAACATTTCTTTCTGAAGATGGCCTACATGCTTGAAAAGCAGCTATTACACAGGAATATTTGGATGAATGAGAATAAGTACAGCAGGCTTAAACACTGGTACAAACCCTTCTTCCCGTCTGCTGGACAGAAAAACACCCAAGATGACATACGGAATGTCATCAACTGCTAAAAGCAAATTCCTTTTAGAACTTCCAAATTGTTACACATCACCTCAAAAGAAAAGATGAGATCAAAGATATTAAACTTACGCCTTTTCTGTCTTGAAAGATTTGTCACATGCTGGGCAGTAAAGGTCATCATAAAGCTCAGCATCCTCAGTCTCATCACTGTCTTTACCTATGAGAGGGAAACTTGCAGTTAAGAATCCCATTAGATTAGAATACAAATCCTAAGCATATTAAAAAAAATTATCTCTTTTGTAATGATCAAATGATACACAGATTAAAAACTAAAATATTTTACTTCCTTACAAGAAACCAAATAACGTTATCAGAATTTAAGTTAACTTTTTGAAAGTAACATTGCACTGTAAGAAAAGCCCTCCAAACAAATCACCTTGTTTTTCAGGCTATCTTTCATAAGTTTATTTAGAAGTAATTCAAAAAATTTGCAAAACCCTGGGTGTGAGCTAAGTTTAGAAATCAAATGCCATTTTAATAGCACAGCAAGGGAATAGATACTTCAACAAAGGTTTTCTAGTTGGCTTCTTGAGCAAGATTTGGTTCAAACACTATCTACTCCTAAATACTCAAATAGACTCAGTTCATATAATCCCATCATTATTAGACAGCTAGGCCATGAAATGGCATAAAATAGCATATCACATATTATGTTCAACATTATCTTTAGAGACTTTTCTGCATATCAAGGCTTTATTATAATGGAATAATTACTATCAACAGAGTCCACAAAATCCAAAAGAATAAAAATAACTCAACTGAGATTCTTTGTCCAATCCCATATTCAATCTTTAAGAAAAATAAACAAGTAAATTGACAGTCATTTGGGATTTATTATAGGATCAAAAGATCCCAAAGTCTTTCTTTCATCTTCTACATTTTAATTCTTTATAATAACTATGTTAATATGATTCTAAAGGATATTCTCATTGAAATCATGAACTACACCCTTTACAGTGTTAATGTTTAGTATATAATATGTACTTTCCAACATATATTTTGCAAATATGCATATAATATATATATTGGAACTGTATATATATAAATATATACTTTCAATGTATTATAGTCACATAAAATCATTGATTACTCAAATAACTAATAAAAAACACAGGATTTGAAGTCAAAATTTGGATTTAAAAATGGTCATTTCCTCAGGCATATCCCATAATTTCTCAGAATCTCAGGATTCTCATCAGTAAAATGGTGGTAATTCCACAGCAAAATATGCATTTAAGGGGTATTTATGTGAAGATCAATTACAATCTTGTATGTGAAAGAACTTTAGAAATGGTAAAATTTTATAAAATCAAGTTTTCCTCACATTTATAAAGTGGTTTATAACCTTTGACATATATAACAAATAATATATATTATATAATTTTCACATATACTAGTTTGGATTAACTATAAAAATACTTCATTTGCTAATCACTTAGAATAAAATGTCTATCATTTTATCAGTTAGGCTATTAAGTGATAGGCCTGAAACACCACATTTGTAGAAAGGTAAAAATTGATAGACCATGTTTGGATCACTCAAGTTTACTCCTTATGGGATGGGTAGAAACTGTGGGGAAAATCAGTGCACAAATGCTCTCACCAATGCCTATTCCTTACCTTTTAAAGTAGTATATCCCTATGCTCTAACAATAAAGGCAGCGAAGAGAAACATTTCAGTACAAGCCCTTCTACAAAGTCAAAAACGAGAGGAAGAATAATATATGCCACATGAACTTCTGCACTCCAACTTTTCTGAAAATTGTTACTAGTAAAACTTGAACTGGTGCTTAACTGCATTTTCTTTAATAACCAGTCAGCCACATTTGCCAATAGAATTTATATAGCCAGAAGCACAAATCATTTAGAACAGGTCACAAAAGAGTTTGTTAATCAAATTACCCGAACTAGACTGCTTCAACAGAAAATACTGCTTGGCCTATACAAGACTGCATTTAACTTCAACTACCTGCCACATTTAAAAACTGGGAGTTGTTAAATAAAAATCCAGATTTAAGAACAAAAACAAATACTCGGGCAACATGGCCCACATTCCCTTCTGGTAATGACTACTCAGTCTCCAGGTTCTCCTGGGTGTCCTTCTGTCTGACACCCAGCCTCCGTGTATGGCACCTGCAGGCATCTGAGTGCACAACCTCTGCACACAAACATATTTATTTTCTAAAATTCATTAAAAAATGGAGAAAGAATTACCATCCTGTCCGTCTTTGGACTCATGTTCCTCCACTTCATCTTCATCCAATCCATCTCCAAACTCCTTTTCATAGCGTGCCTCCATCTCCCTGAGCTCCTTCTCCAAATCCGCCACCGTCATCCAGCTCTGTTCTTGGTACTGCTCAGCCAGTCTAGATACACAACACACTTGTCACCCGTTCTCTGAGAAGCAAGTGTCCCCATTGTTTTATATTTTAGGCTTAAATCCATCCCCTAGAGAGCTCTGTCCTCTCAAGTTTTTAATTCTTTTCAAGCTGTTAAAACCTGTGCTTAGTTCAATTCGGGAGGAAGTCACTTAAATCTATTAAGTGGTACTGTGTTTGCATCTAATTGTTCTGTCAGATAATGGGCTTTGAAACAGAAAACTGTTAGCAATTTCAAAGTGCTAATTTTCAATGGGCTGGGCAGGGCAGGGCAGGGCAGGGCAAGGCAGGTGGAATTTTTTTAAAAATGAATAATCTTAAAGAATGTTATACTGTTCAGTACATACAATCATTTCACAGTAACTCTTAACGATACTCTAAAGGGAACTAAAATTAAATATCTAAGTGTTTCAAGAACAGACAAAGAAGCAGTAATGAACAGTGGCTAAAAGCAAGGGCTCTGGAGTCTGACTTCTTAGGTCTGTCTCAGGCTCTACAGTTTACTAGCTATGAAGTTTTGGGCCTGTTTGTTTCCTCAAAAGAACAAAGAGGATAAAAATCTGAACTCATTACTCTAAATCATTGTTAGGATGGCGCTTAGAACAGGGCCTCATGCAGAGTAAGAATCAATTCACATAAGTTATTGTTAAATTTTATAAGAGTCTGGAAAGACTGTGAGCAAGGTTTGCTTTCCATCATCCTTCCATAATCTTGCTGAATTAGATCATTTTTAGGACATTCATGTGGCAGAATTCTTAGGATCATTAAAGGGATGTTTTGGAGTCTACTTAATGGGATCAAAAGTTTTCAAACTGTAATAAAAAGCATTATGTAAAGTATGAAAATAAAAAAGTCTGTAAAGAATCTCAAGTATAAAGGAACTCTAAAGCAAAACATCCAATTCAAGAAAAGATTGTTACATAGTAGATGGAAAAACACTGTTCAAGGGAAAAGGATCCAGCCATGTGTTACACACTTTGCCTGCTTTAGCTTCTGTTGCCGCCTCATCTCTTCAGCTTTCTTTGCCTTCTCTGCATTCTGCTCCTCCACAAGTTTTCGATGAGCCTGCACCCTTTTATCTCTTTTACGAATGAAAGCAACCAGCTGACGGACAAGCTCATTCTTCTCTTTCCTTGCTTTATCTCGAATCTTTTTGTTTTCTTTTTCCATGGCTCGTTTTTCCCAGCGATTTGAAGCCTGTCGGGTATCATATTCTTCCTTCCAAGCAAAGTTCTTCTGAGTGCAGAAACTCTGCCAATAAGCGTAGAAAGGATGGACTACCTAATGACAAAAAAAAGGGTAAAAACCTATTTTTTAAATCTAAGAGGTTTTTTTAAAGGCAGCAAATATCTGTAAAATGTCAAGCTTCCTTTTTTCATACACACTGCATTAGTGCCAGTCAATGGAGAAGACAGTCATTTTAAGGTTGTCTAAGAATCTTCAGAACAGATTAAATGAGGAAAGGAAAAGAGCTCTTCTGATCACAGAATGGGTCAACCATCAACTAATAGGAAAAAGTCCATAAGAGAGGCAAATGTTCCTTGGGAGGGAAGAGAGAGAAAAAGATGTCCTGGGATAAGATGAGAACTTGAAACAACATTTTCAAATAAAGAAATAGGGAAAAGACATACTTCTAAATTTTAATTATAGAATGGCAATGATTTAAAAAAAAATTTTTTTTCTTTTACCGTATCATAGTCACTTTGAGAATCTCCGAAAGTTGGAAAATTCTCAACATCATCCTCTAACACAGATTCTAGTTCTTCCTTTGTGATCATTTCAAAAACATTACGATACACTGTGTAGAAGCCCTGAAAAACAGTAACGGAAACACAAATTCTCAATAATTTTGTAGTCTAATCACAGATACGATTTAAAAAGGCAAAATGAAAACCTTTAATGTTAAGTATTACAGAACCAAGACCTGTCACTGACACTGGGTTTAGATTTTAGTTGGGTATTTATTATATGCTAACGATTTAAATATGAAGACAATTTTCTTTTCAGTTTTCAAAATAAGCATTGTTTCATTTTCTATACTTTTAAGATTTCTCTTTTTATTTTAGAGTCTTGAGTGCTTGGTAAGAAACAGAGGAGTTCATTTATCTTACCTTTTCATCATCTCCATAACCAGAATAACAAGTAACAGTGAAATAGTGAAGCAAATCTAAGCTGTCATCTTGATATTCTCCATCAAGCCCACCTTTAAGCAGAGCCTCTCTATGATTATCATACCTAAAAAGAATTAGCATCATCAATGAAGCTGAATAAATAAGAACTCAAAGACTTCCTTACTCTGAAAGAGCCAAAATATTGTATTGCACATTTCAATGTGCCCAAGCACAAGCAAAAAAAAATTTAAATAGCAACATGAAAAGATTAATCCTTGACACGACAGCTGATTAAAACTATGAATGCAACTACTAATCCATCATATACAATAGTCATTATATATTGCTATAAAGAGGGGAATGTCGATGCCTCTCCCAGAAAAGCAGCTGCATTTTCATACAGAAGAAACATTAGTAAGTAGGGCAGTACTGGACATAATCTAGTTCAGAGACTAATAATACATTTGTGATAGGGAATTTACCATCATACACTAGAATAAAAATCTTACATTTATGTGAACTTAATCTAGGAGCTTCTCACACATTATCTCAATTACTCCCGATAATAACTCTATAAAGTAGTCATTATCCCATTTGATAAATGAGGAAATTGCAGCTCAGTGATACTAAATAACTTGTTGTCCATAGTCATAAAGTCAGGAAGCAGCAAAGTCAGAACTCAAAACCAGGGTCTTCTGCACAAAAGATCCTCCTCTTAATCACAATATTGTACTGCTTCCAGGTAGCAGGGGAGC
This sequence comes from Myrmecophaga tridactyla, assembly GCA_004026745.1. Taxonomy (NCBI): domain Eukaryota; kingdom Metazoa; phylum Chordata; class Mammalia; order Pilosa; family Myrmecophagidae; genus Myrmecophaga; species Myrmecophaga tridactyla. Next base: position 79,712 of record PVIY010001510.1, read on the forward strand.
TGAAATGGCAGGAGCTTTATTCAAAGATAAGGAAATTCGTGGAACAGGAAAACAACCTAAGATCTAGAGAAGAGGCCAGAGAAACAGGAATTCAGGAAAGAATTTCAAAGTTCCAAAAGGAGAGCAAAAGCATTTCTAAGGCCAGACCTCCAGATTTCTTGGATAGAGGAAAGTTTAGGATCCTCTCTCTGACGTTCTTATAAAAGACAAGCAACTTCCTTTGCAGCTTTTCTCTCCTGACAGCCAGCTTTGCTGTACACTGTTCAACATGTAGAAGATTTGCACAGTAGCACTAAACACCCACCTGCTCTTAACAGGTTGTGCAATTATTCCTGGACAAAAACCTATTATTTTGTAACAAAAAGCTAATTGAAAATTCTGAACTTTAAAAGCAGAAAGCTTGAGTTAGAAATGGTATTAAATTACTGGATTATCATTAATAAAGTATTCTATCCTAGATATAGAAGCCTAGCTCAATTTCTTCATATAAAGTAGTTCTATGGAAAATATTACAATTCTTGTTTTAAACCCTGTATCTGTTTTTAAGGACAAGTCAACATTCCTCTTGCTTGATATCAGTACATGTGTCATATACCAAAGGGACCCCATTTAAAGAGAAGTCACTTTAAGTATGAAAATTAATGCTATATAATATCACCAAATTTGTTTTAACACCCATCATATTAGATAGCTAGAGTAATTGTCTCTAAGTTTGCATCCTACCCAAATATAGGATTTTATCCAATGAATAGCAAATAGATGCTTTAGAACATAACAAAAACTACTTCATGTATTAACTTTTTTTAAAACCTTACACTGACAATGACTTCCCAAATATACTAGAATAGGAAAAATAGTGTATTGCTCACCATGCTCTTTCCTGAGGGTCGCTCAGCACATCATATGCTGCTTGGATTAATTTAAATTGTTCAGCGGCTTCTGCGGCATTATCCAGATTTTTATCTATCGAAATGAAGTCACAGAAATCTAGTCATCAAAAAAGTAGATGGCAGAATCGAATAGGAATTCTTCCATCACAAATGTCATAAATAGATGACGAATATACAAACAAAACAAAAAAAGACTCAGGAAAAGCACAGGATTCCCAGATGAAGTTGATAATCAGGATCTCTTATAAGCAGCTATTCAGTACAAGAAATTGGAGTGCCACGGAGTGCCACTGAACACCCAATCTGAACGCCAACAAACTAGCATGCATTTTATTTTCAAAAAGCAAATACAGAAAGATTGGCATTCACTTAGTGTTAGACTGATTTTAGTGCTCACTTTACCTTTAAGTTTTTCTTTCTTAGCAAACTAGATTAAAACAGATCTCAAAAACTTTAAAAAATATTTCCTAATCATCTGCTCTTCTCCTAACTGTGCTTCCTGAACCATGCATCTTTGCTCCAAGTGGCAGCAGCCTCCAAGATGACCCCCGATGATCCCTACTTCTCAACATCCACCCCCTTGCGTGGTTCCCTCCCAAGTTATCCAGGACAGATGTGTGTGAGCAACATCAGACAGCAGAAGTGGTGGTGTGTCACTTGCAAGATTAGGTCATAAAAGTCTGCAGCTGCCACCTTGGGCTCGCGTCGCTTCTTCTCTCTGCCTCTTCCCTGCACACACTCCCCATACACACGCCCCTCAAGGAAGGAATCTAGCTGAAAACATGGCATCTAAGTCCTCATGAAATCAATAAATATGTTCAAGAGGCTAAGCCAAGGACAAAGCCCTGTAACATTCAGGCATCTTCCAATAGTCATGTCAATATCCATGAAACACACCTCAAGAAGGGTTACAAAACACCTAACAAGCCTCTGCTCCTAGGATAATAGGAGACACTCCATTAAGTTTCAAAAATTTTTGTCAGATTAAAAAGCACAGTCAAATTAAATGACCTAACAGTAAGTACGGTAGAAAACCCTGCAACTGAATCTTGTTACATAAAAGAAACAAAGGTAACTATTGGACCGGGTAGTTCCTTTTTTCCCTTTGAATTGGTACTGAACCTTGTCCCTGTCTCTTCCCACTTCCTACTTTCTCCTCAAAAGAAGTTTGGGGGAAGATAAACCTTTTAAACACATAAAACTCATCAATATATATTTGAAAATAAGGTCTGATCTCTTAACTGGAGCTTTTTAATTTTCTCAATCTGTCATATGGCTCCTTACTTCACTTAAATACACCTAAACTAGTGACCAAAAGACTGAGGTGAGATCTAAAAGCCTATGAGTGTAATATGTTTAAAAAAAAAACCAATTAAAAAATGCAAAGTTCACATTTACTATTAGCCAGACGCACAGGTATTGCAAATCTAATCATTAAAGTTGCAAAGGTATCCTCACATTACTCTCTGTGTTTTTCTCGCACACGCTCACTCTTCCGCTCCCTCCCAAACCTTTTTACTGTGCCTTATAACCGAAGGATTTAACTGAAGCTAGGTTCCCTAAGAACACCACTTCTTGGCAGGCCTCTTGAGGGGCAGAGGCTCCATCTTCCACAGCCCTCGTTAAGTCAGGGCAGGTGGTGAAGCTGGCCAGTCTCCTGGTCACTGATCGTTTACTTAGTACCCACGAGCAAAAACTATCATTCTTTCAAGATTCAGACCACTGTCCATCTTTTTCGCCTCCTTCTCAGCCTACTGACCCCCGAGCCGTTCCCCTTTACTCACTGAGGACTGGCACTTGACTCAGACTTCCCATCCCGAGGCCCTATTATCACCCTGGGTAACTTCAATGTTCCTTGGCTTCTTGGCCTCCCTGCCTCCAGTCTTGCCCCCTCAGGTCCATTCTCCCCACTACAGCCAGAGATCATGGTTATATATCAAATATATCATTCCCTGTGCTTCCAACTCCTCAATCGCTCCCTAGTGCCCTGAGGTTAATATCCAAACTACCTGACAGTTTGTCACCACCTTCAGACTCTAGCCCCTACTTACCTCGCTGTGGGCACCTCTCTCCCTTTCCTCATTCTGCCTTGCTTTCTCTTGCCTCCCTCTGCCTATATTCCTGACATTACTGCTTTCAGGCCTTCAGCTAGATGTTACTTCTTCAGGGACACATTTCTGGACTGCTTTCCTCACCTATCCCAAAGGAGTGGTCTCCCGAGGCAGCACTGCTGACCCTGCTGGGAACTACATTCAGTTCCTCAAAAAAAAGAAATAAAGGTAATTTCTTTTTTTTTAATATCATGAAAAACAAGCAGCCTTTCTATTTGGAGTACAAGTTATTCGTTGAGGCAAAGCCCACAGCTTAACTCCATAAACATCTACTACAATGCCTTGCACATAGAATGAAATTAAACATCTGTTAAACGACAGAATTAAAAAATAATGAATAATCGCCAAAGTTTATCTAAATTATGAGTTTCCGGAAAAGTATTTATCTCCTAAATATACTGGCATTTTTAAATCAAAAGACATTAATGATGCCATGGAATGAGGACAGAACCAGAGAAAATACTTACATTCAGCTCCTCTCAGCCCAGTGTTGTTTCAAAGTAGTTAACTGATACATTAGCAACATTTTCATACTCACTTACTTTCTTGCACTGATTTACCAAAACAGGATAACTTTTCCTCTGAAATATCTCACCTGGCCTTTACCTTCCCACAGACCCTGAGCCTGGCTTGGGCCCTGGCTTTGGTCTCTACCCCTCTTCAATCCACTCATAGCTGCCTTCACATTATCTTCCCAACATGGTAAAAAAAAAAAGCAGCCAGTGATCTCTATTATTGGAAAAACAAAGTCCTCAGCCTAATATTCAAGGCCCTCAAGAATCTGATCCAAACCTACTCTTCAAAAACATTTTAAATTATACACGCCTATATTACAAGCATTAATCTTCTCCCTCTCCCCCTTCTTACCCAGGGAGGTAACAAATTACAACCTACTTCTAATTCCTAACTCAATTTCTTGAGGTAATTACTTCCATTACTCTAAAAATAGGCTTCTATGCTATTTTTGGATTTATTAATTTTGGACATATTTACTGACTTTCTGCTATGAGTATTAAACTCCTTTATTTCTTTCCCTCCGACATATTCATAGCATTCTTTTCAGCTCTTCTGTTGGTATTCCTTATAACATTCAGTAACAGACCCACATCTTTCTTTCTTTCTTTTTTGGGGGGAGGTGCACGGTCTGGAAGTTAAACCCAGGTCTTCCATACAGCAGGCGAGTATTCTACCACTGAACTACCCTTGCACCACCCTATTTCTTGTTCTATTAACTTTCTATTAACACTACTTTTTGACTCTGGGTTCCTTACCCTTCCCTTTTGCTTTTCTCCCAACCCATATTTTCAGACTTCCAGTAAACATCTGCCTTCAGTCAAACTATTCCCTGGACTATCATTTGTCCATCACTGTGGTTTTCCGCACACCAAGTTCACTTTTGGAAATTCCATTACTCCAGGATCCACCTGAAGTTCAAGCTCCTCTGTGAAGGGGAAGCCTCACAGCCTCTCAGTACACAGTGATCAATCTCTCCCCTGAATTCCTGGGGCATTTATTAGTTGCTCTATTAATCTACCTACCAACTAAATGTTAGGCTATTTTGTCTACATTTTATTTAACTCTTCATGTGTATAAAGCGTGTTTTCCCAACAAGACTCTGAGGCTCCCGTCTCAGTATTTCAGAATCTACACACTGTAGTAGCGTAATGACTTGCAAATATTGGAGAGTCTATCACCTGTTTATTGATTAATGCTAACATTAAACCTCTGATTATAAACCCCAAAGAAGCTGAGATTCAACTACTGGCTGATTTTCCCAGCCTGAAAGATCAGATTACTTAATAAAAGGCCTGGTCCACAACTAAATAAAATATCCCAGGACGCATACTAACTGCACTGGAGAAGATACCCAATAAAAACTCTTAATCTGCAGAATCATCTTCAAAGTGAAATAACCGGTCTACTTAAACAGCCTACTAAAAGAAAAACAAAAGTATACATATGTAAAAGATTGTTCACCAGCTCTCGGGACTTTATTTCAGTAAGGAGCCATAAATGACACTTCAATTGGGATTCCTTAATGAATCTGCAGGCGGCAGAGGAAAAACACAGGGAAGCTGGGCTGCAGGTGACTCAACCAAGGAGGGGACAAGTTGGCAAGGCTGAGTTAGGACTCCTTCCTCGCCGGTGTCTGCGTTGGGGCGGGAGGGGCAGGTGAAGTCGCTAGAATGTTATCTTTCTCTATAAAGTGACAATGCGGAGACCCGCGTGAGGTTCTAGACAGCGAGGGGAATGCGCGGAGCTTCAGTGAAGTCTAGGGGTAGGGAGGAGGGCCGAGACCACGGAAGGAGAGAAGCACAACCATGTGGAGGACTGCGCAGGGGCCACACCGCCGGAAGACCGGCGGGGGCGCAGGCACGGTTTCCAAGGCGAGAGAAGTGACCTGGTGGGTAGGTCGAGGCAGGGCCAGGTTCCCCAAGTTATAGGGAGGGAGAGGGCGAGGGAGGTCGCGGAGGGTCTGGGCTTTGCCGAGGGGCCGCGGCGGTTGCGGAGTATTACCCGGGTGCCATTTCAAGGCCAGCTTCCGATAGGCCTTCTTGAGCTCCTCCTCGCTGGCGTCGCGCCGCACCCCCAGCGCCTCGTAGTGACACTTCATTGCCCGGCCCGGCTCGGGGCTGGAGCTGGGGCCCGGCACGGAGCAGAAGCCGGCGCCAGGGGCGGGGCCGGGGCCGTAGCCCGCGCCCGGGCCGAAGCGGTGGCGGCGGTGCTGGCTGTCCTCTCCTCCCGCGGGGGCCCGGCGCCCGCACCGGGCCAGCCAGCGAGCGCGGCGGCGGCGGCGGCAGCGGCGCGGGGTGGCGGAGGCGCGCGGCGGCAGCTGGCTGCGCGGGCTGCGGAAGGCGGGGGCGCGGAGGGGGCGGTGCCGGTGGCTCCGCATGGGCGGGGGGCGGGTTCTGCCCCGGAAAGAGGCGGGCGGGAGGGAGGTGGGACCGGGGCGGGGCCGCAGGGGGCGGGCCCTCGGGGGGCGGGGCCGCGAGTGTGTCATTGTGAAGGCTACAAATGGCCCGCAGCGAGGTGGTCACCGACAGGGCAGGCGAGCCTGAGCGCCGAAGGGGTGGCCGAAGCCGGGGATGGGAGAGGTTTCTGGAAAACACCTTGTTGGGTTCTGATTATGTTTTCTCAGTGGAGCAACCGTTTTTATAGATGAGGCAACTCAGGCTTGAAACAGTCGAGTGGTAAGTGGCAGAATTGGTTGTTTGAGCATTTGGCTTGTGGGTGGGCTCTTTCCAGTTCTTTTCAGCTGCCACTTTAATACCTCTAATATTGTTTATCCTGTCCAATATGCGTGAGAAACGACAGTAAGGTGATTTAAATTCAAAGAGTTGAAGAGAGAAGCATCAGCTCCCAAAGATAGTACTAAATGCTTTATTAACAAAATAGCTGAAATTGTGCGGACCCACCATCTCTCTTTAATCTTCCTTCTGGCCTCTAATCCTGCCTTTCCAAGGTTAGATTAACACTGCAGTTAAGGAATAGAGTTTAACCGGTAAATTTTAGTTGGTCTGAGTAGCCCAAATACCATATTACACAAGATTAAAGACCTGTACAACTATTGTGAACAATTTGATAAGGTGTCAACAGAATCCTAATGTCATTAAAATGCGTTAAGGTGCCGACAGATTTCTTATAATGTGGAGAATGTTTAAAATAAATAAGTTGTTGGGTGTAGGTTATATTTGTGAACCATATAGGGTTAGAAGGGTTAGCTGTGTTAGCTGCTGTGTTGACTGCTGGCAAATATCTCTTGTACAGGGTTGGGGTACCCAAATAGCTTAGGAAGGTTATTCCTTTCTTCTCTAATATCCAGCCCCCACACAATCAAAACAAACCAACTCTAAACCTTCCCAGATTTTTCAACACACCACTGTCCAACCAACTCGCAACTCAAAATTCATACACTTGCCTCTTTTCCAAAGGAGGAAGATTCTCTAATGCCCTTATTGGTTAGTTGGCAAATTGATAATGGATAGGGGTTAATAAGACATATGAACATAGGGAAAAATGGAATTCTTCCCCATCTGGGAAGGGAATTCTGGGAAAACAAAGTGCCAAAGACAAATTCAAAGATAACTACATGGGATATAAATTTCAGTCTAAAGAACTTCTGTATTAAACAGGTTGCTACATATGGGGCATTTACATAAATGACTATGAAAAGGGAAGTAATTTAGGGCATAACATCTCTATATGGAAATTGAGAATTCACATTGGTTAAATTGGTGATTCCACCAAAAATCTACCCATCACACCCATCAAAAAGTTGTTTTTTTTTTTCTTTTGGGTATAAAAATTTATTATACATACAGAATATCACCACTAACGAATGCAGATAGCCTAGGACACAATGGTACTTGATGAAGGATGGCTAGCTCTGAAAAGTAAACAGGTCTGGGTGGCTCAGAGCCTCATGCCACACTGATTGGCCAGTCAGATAGAAGGGTGCATGCCAAGCACCATGGGGTGTCAGGGCATCAAGTGATTGTTCTGTCTGTCCACAAGGCCTTCCCAGTCTGATCTGGGGCTTCAAAGGATGCCAGCCCAGAAGCAAGCAACTAAAGGAAAGAAACTTCCTAAGGTGGGCTAGGTTTGTCTCTGAAGTCACTGCAAAACCATTTTAAGCAACATATTTAATTAGATAATTTCCACAAAGTATACATGTAGTTTCTAGCCATCACTGTTCAGTGAAGTGCAAAATATTAAGTTACAAGCTATGGGAACAGAAGGCAGCACCTGGTAGTGGTGCAAAATATTAAGTTACAAGTTGAGGGAACAGAAGGCAGCACCCGTAGTGGCACCTTTCAATCCTTGTTGTTCTGGGGGGGGGAGGGGGCTAGGGGAAAGGGGAAGGTTCTTTTTTAAATTGAGCCCTCATTTCAATGTACAAAAAGAATTTCTCTGATCGATATTAAATTGTACTGAAAACAAAATGGACTAAAAAGCAAATACTGCTCTACGTTGGGGTGGAAGTGGGAGGAAAGAACAAGTCCTTCAAAGCAGTCAGGGGAAGGTTCTGTGCATGTGACTGCAGGGGGTCACTAACACTGCTCTAGTTTTACTTTCGGTGGTCTCAGGAAGGTCTGATTTTTCTTCTCTTTCTCCTCCTTTGTGTTTGCTTGAAGTTTCAACAGCTGTGCCCTGACCATCTCGACTTGCCTCAAACTTTTTCTGACACTCCCTTTCTTGTTTACCTTTTTGTTGAGCTTTGGTCTCTTCTTTTGTCACTTCCTTTCATGCATCTCTTTCGCTTCTCTTTCCTTTTAATTTCCAGTTCAGCAAAAAGTTTCATGGTTTGTTTGTGTACTGCCTGTTTGAACACTTCAGGATTATCCTCTTCCACATTTGTACATTTCCGTCCTTCTTTAATTGCTTTTTCAGGTCTTTCAGTGTGTTCCACGTATTCTTTTCCTGCCTGGATCACATCCAAGGCCTTCTTCTTTTGTTCCTGATCCAGGAACAATTTGTAGGCTTTGTCCAAAGCTTCAAAAGTCTTTTGTCCTGTCAGTATCATCTTGATTTTTTTGAGGATGCACCAATATGGATAACTGCCGGAACCTCATTTTTATTTCCTTATCTTGTCACTTCAGGGTCTATGTGAAAAAACTGAAATGGATTCAAATTGAAGTAGTTGGAACCAGGACGGGTTAATCTATCAATCTGGCATTTGGATGTTAGAACCGAATCTCTCTTTTCTTTGTTTCTCCTCACTGTAAAAGTTCATAAACACTTCTGTGCTGCCTCCACTGCCAGAAGCCCTGCTCTCTCCTGTAGCCTCCATTTCCCCTGCTTCAACTAGTATTTTCTTTATTCCAACCCACAACTTCTTGACCCAGTTTATGTTTATAACCTGTAATAAACTTACTGACGTGTTGAAAAACAAATCCTGAATAAGGCTGTCTTATTTTCACCCAAGGCGATATTCAATTGCCCAAATAAACTAAATTTTGGCCATTTTGTGTTTTGTGTGGTTTTTTTTTTTGCACTTATTCAAATTTGGCTTTAATTAGCCATATATAACTATTTCAAGTGAACTTCTAACCTGAATTAAATGCACAATTTAGACTATTTCAAGATTATAGCATGTTTAGACATAAATTTGGAAAGCTCTTTTCTTAGTATAAAATGTTTAAGAAAAAAGAAAACATAATGGAAGATTGAGAGTTCTACCTAAAATATAAAAGAAAGACAAATTAAAGTACATATGAATTGGGAAAGCTATCTAGAGTTAATAATGTAAGAACGCTTACATCAATTAAGAGGCAAACCTCACCATCGAAAGAGATTAGTCCAGTCACAAAAGAAAAACCACACCTAACAAAAAACCATCCACTCTTTTCTAGCAATCGTTTTGCCACCTACCAAATTGACAGGTTATTTCACCTTTGGCAATGGTACAAAGAAATGAACACTCAAACCTCTGGTTAGGTACAATTATTTGGAAAGCCATCGACAAGCATTGAAATGTTCATAATATTTCACCCAAGAGTTCCACTTCTAGAAAACCACAAGTGTTGTACAGAGATTTATTTTTTTTAATTTTTGCTTACAGAAGGCAATTCATTAATGGGTTTATAAGTAACATTGTCATACTGAAGTTAAACATGATTGGAAGGGGTTGTATAGAACTATGTATCTCACCAATTAATACTACAAATATAAAGATGTTCTTGCATAAACTACCTCAAAGGTATGAATCTTGTACAAAGAGTTAATGATAGAAGGATATGGGGGAAAATTACTATTGCATGCTATAGCCTATATTTAACAGGAAGACATCAACAGTACCAGAGCAATACTAGCAGTAAATAATTGGGAGTCGGGTAGGGGGAGGGACAAGAGTTAAGAGGAATGTTATGGTCAAGTTCATGTGTCAATTTGGCCACCTGGTGGTGCCCGGTTGTCTGGTTAGGAAAGCGCTGGCCTGTCTGTTGCTATGAGGACATTTCATGGACTTAAATCATGATCATGTTGGCTGCATCCACAGCTGATTGCATTTGTAATCAGCTAAAGGGAGTGCCTTCTGTAATGAGTGACACAATCTAATCACCGGAAGGCTTTTAAGGAGGATTCAGAAGAGACAGTCTGTGTTCAGCCAGCCAGCCTCTCCTGAGAGTTCGTTGAGGACCTTCATCACAGCTACCAGCTTGCGGCCTGCCCTACATTCCTTGGACTCTACAACCCCTCGGTTATGTGAGAAAGTTTTATATTTACAGATATTTCCTGCCGATTCTGTTTCTCTAGAGAACCCAAGGTAATACAGGGAGGTTTGGATTTTACGCTTTCTGAGGGTGTGTTTATCAGTTATTTTTTCCATTTGAACAATGAAAATGATCTAAAACTGAGAGTGCTGTTGATTGTACAACTAAGTGAGGATAATGTGACACATGGATTGTTTCCTTTAGACATTATCCATGATGCCCAATGAATGGAAGTGGTTGAAGGATACATTGATTGAGAAGCATAATGGCAAACTGTGGTGTACACATATGATGAAATATTGTGCAGCTACAGTGAGGAACAAAGTAGTGAGGCATGCAATGAGGTGAATGAACCTGGGGGACATGTGGTGCAAAATAAGCCAGAAACAAGAGAACAACTATCATATGGTCTCTTTAGAAAATACCTGTAAGAAAACTGGAGCCTAGATTGTAAGCTCTTATAGCAGTCACATTTATCCAAAGCTGTAAATGTTTTTTCTAGATTTTAAGATACTGTGCTATAGATGTATAACATGGTATCTTCCTGGAACTTTGGCTACCTGCATGACACCTAAGACTCAGAGTTGGAGTTCTGCAGCTCTGAAAGACAGCATTGCTGTAAAGAAACTGAAAGAGATCAGGTTTCAATTACAGATAAAAATGAAGTTGATTGGGCCAGGACTAAGGTAAAGGATGATATTTAAGTATTTTAGAGTTCCACCTATTGCATGAGATCAAACGAAGAGAGGTTTTTTTGTGTCCAAGAACTAAATTTTTGTGCACATAGTCTCAACCTGTCTAGATAGCTCATTAAAACAACCAAAACATATGCAGCCCAGATCAGGAATGAGGGTTTGTAATTCCCTATAGCTAAATGAAATACCCAGTATCACCTCAGTAAGTTGGACAGATAATTAAAATGTATTGGCAAAGTCCCTTGTGTCCTATGGGGAATGCTCTGATACTATGTCAAACATTAGGGACTCTCAAGTCAATTAGCCAAGACTTGATCTTGAGGATTGCTCTTATGAAACTTATTCCTGTAGTGGAGATCCTAAGCTTACCTATAGTTATGCCTATGAATTATTTCCAGAAAACCTCTTTTGGTGCTCGGATGTGGCCTCTCTCTAAGCCCAACTCTGCAAGGAAAATCATTACACCCCGCCGACACACACACATGGGACATGAAATCTAGGGGTGAGAGTCTCCTTGGCAACATGCAACATGACTCCCAGGGATGAGCTTGGCCCTGGCACCGTGGAAACAACTATGCCTTCCTGACCAAAAGGGGGAAAAGAATTGTAACAAATTTTTATTGGCTAACAGAGTTCAAATAGTCAAGACGCTATTTTGGAGGCTACTCTTATGCAAACTCCAGCTAGACATTGCTAACTACTACAATTGGTCAAATCCCAACCAATACCATTCCTGTTAACCCTAAAGAACAATTAGGGCTCTGAGTCTACAAGTTTCACATACCAAGATTACTTGCCAGAAACCTACAACCTCCAGATGGGCCTGAAATCCAGAGGGGCCAGCCCTTCCAGAACATCACCTAGTTCAATCCCCTTATCCCATATAATTCACAGCCCTTTCCAACATGATAAAGTTAGAATGGGAATAGCTCAAATACCCCTAAAGATTGAGAGAAAGATCAAAGCAGAAGGTAGTTATAACAGAGAAGAAAGGATTTAACAAATGAATATGACTGCTGAATCCTTATATTGATATTTCTTTTAGTCTCTAGTGTCATGTAGCAGCTAGGAGGAAAAACCTAAATTGTGGAACTGTAACCCATACCAAACTTGAAATTTGCTCTATAACTACTTGTTTCAGTGTACTTAGAAATTTTTGCTTTTTTGTATATATGCTATATTTCACAATTATAGGAACCCAGGCCAGCAAAAAATAAAAAAACCTAAATATCCAACAGGGTATCAATTATATAGCTTATGACACAGAATAGAATACTGGGTAGTAAATATGCTGTAAAACAAACACATGGAAAAAATTATCAATGTGAAGTAAAAATAAGTGATGACAAAACAGGATATGCATAATCCCACTTTATGTACATGTATGTACCTTTATCTACCCATCCCCTCAGCAGCTGATCTCCATAGCTGCCAACACCCAGAATCTTTTCTCTGGTACTTATCTACCTTCCCAATAGTAAGGCCAGTGGTCCCTTTGCTTTCCAATAAGCACAGTTCTCTTCTTCATGAGGAAGAACTTCATAGTTTTTGTGCTCCCCCTACTAATTTTTTCTTCTTTTACTATTAATCTCTTTGGTAATCTATGCTTACAGCTTCTCAAATGAAATTTTAACTTATGAAATCCTGCCAACTCATTTATCAAGCCATTTGATTCTTTCAAAATCCTAGATTTTACTGTAATCCTTGTAGGGCCAGAGGTTAACTTTTCCAAGGCCTCACTACCTGATGACTCAGGAACACAACCACTCATTAGGATGTTTCCTTTCTACCAGTCTACCCCTACTTTACAATCCAGAAAGTACTCTCTCAAAGTGCCTACTGCTTTGTCATACAAGTGAAAATGATCCAATTTAACTGTTTGAACTTCAGAAGCTTTGCTAAACCAAACATTTTAATCCAAGAAAACAGGCCTAAACTTCAAATGTGCTAAAATTTTAATACCAAACAAGCTCTGAAAGACAAACCAACGAGTTTTAGGGATGTTTTACTTAGAAAAACATAGACACCGCTGAAACCATAAGAAACCCTTGGCATTTACTTTTTCTTTCTTTTAAATGCCACACCAATTAGCTATAAGACAGTTCTAGATAATGAAAGTATTTACACATTGAATACAAAATAAATATAAAATAACTGAAAAACAAATTATCTATCCATTGATTGATTCATTTTGCATTCCCCTTGTTCATTTTCTGGTTCAACTTTCTTTGCCTTTTGTATATCCTTTTTTTCCTTGCTTTCAAATCGACTTTGGGCTCTGGTTTTACCCACTGTATTTCTATGGGTTTTTCCTCGGCTGGTACAGCAAAAACATCTTCAGTGGGATCATGTGGAAGAATAGTCTTCGGTTCTTTCTTTCTCAGTTTCTGCACATCTTTCACTTGTTGTTTCTCTTTATATTTTGCAGCTGTGATGGATCTCACTATACGCCGATGCTAAATATAGAAAAATATTACATGCTTTGAAATAAAAACAAACATTTTATGTAAGGCAAGGGCATTCACTCACGACCCTAATTCCCTTCATCCTGTACCATTAAAAAAACAGTAATTTGCAAGACTATATGCAGCAAAAAACCAAACCCTTTAATTTCACAGATAATAGAAAACTTCACAGAATCATTTGGGCAAACTTAAACTAATTCTAAGAAACAGCTTAGAAAACTAAGCTGTTTTTACAATTAAAACAGCTTACCATGTTTGGTGACTGGTAATGAGGATTTTCATATAAAGTTGGTCCTCCAAAACTTCCCTGGAATATCTTTATGAGATTTAAGACAAAACGAGGTCCTATTTCTACAAGAGCAGCATCTTCTTCTATAATCTTTAACAAGAGAAGATATTTCATTTTCATTTGACAGTGCTATTCTTGAAAGGTATACAAACTATAACCTCATTGAAAGTATATCTAAAATAACTGGCAATCAAAAAAATTAAGCTAGAGATGAAATGTGCCAAGTGCCAAACCATCAACATTTTCTGAAATGTGTTATTAGTTACAGGTAGTGGTCACTGGAAATATAAAAGATTCCCCATGTATTCTTTTAAAATTGAGTAATTTGTATTTGGTACACATGCATCTTGCTTCTTACAGTCCGTATATTCCTAAATAATGATTAAAATGGACTTTAAAAACTGAGACCACTAAAAAATGTAGTAACACACTATAAGGAATCCTTTTAAAATTTAAGTTAACCCCTAAATTATTTTCACAAATATAATTCACATTAGATTAAAAGGTATTAAAAAAAGATACATGGTCAATTTTTTGCTGCATGATGCTCTATTCTTCTACAGAAGAACCTTCTAACTCTGTCTTTCTACAGGCTTAATAACCTGTCAAAATTTCCTGATTGAAAATTTCTAGAATCCCTTCTCCTTCTGAATTAGACACTGTATGATGCATCTAGTACTGAAGGCCTTCTATAGGGATTATGTTTTTCTAGATCTTAATCCCACAGGTGGATTTTAACAACTTCTTAAAGAAACTGATACTCTGCTAGATTCTTTACAACACCTAGCAAAAATATTTGCTCATGGATCTTCAGCCTACTGATTTTCTTTTATAAAATCAAATATGAAGGAGCTTATTATGAAGCCTGTACCCCATATATCAACTGATCAGCAATGCAAAGCAGAAAGACACTGGTTAATGAATGAGGTATTACAAAATTATGTGCTACAAGTCTGTGGGAGGAGAAGAATGCTATTTAAAACAAAAGGATTATTCATTTCCATTTTCTGTATCTACTAGCTCTGTATATCCCAACCAAAGTATCATTAAAAAGTAAGACTAACCTGAAAGTTCCGAAACCATATTCTATTATCCAAAATGGTGAAAGTAAACACGTGGTCCACAAATGGTTGGCTTCTGGGATGATACCGTGGTGTACAAAAAATCTAGTGGAAGAAGTATGTTAGTGCCTTATTCCAAGACATATCTCATATGTTTTAGACAGCTGCATTAAAAAAAAAAAAGTTCAAAGGAAGATATTCATTTATAATATATATTACTAAAAAAGACCATTTAGAAAATATGTTTACCTGAATTAAGAGTTCTTTTAACAAAGAATAATGTGGTAATTCATCAAAAACCTATAAAAATAAAGTGAACATATCATTGTACAATGGCAGATTGCTCTGTTTAAAGATTCTGTACACATTTGAAAAACATTAACTAAATTGAATTATACAACTATATCCACTAAAAAACAACCATGCAGAGTAAGAAAATTAGACCTCATACACTGAGTAAGACACTTACAGGGTCAAAAGACAAAAGAGGTCGAGAGCCTTTCAAACAGTTTCCAGTCAGCTTTAGTTCAGCTAAGGTATGAACTGGAAAAAAATTTAACAACAAAAAGATAGTTACACCTTTGGCACGATTATTCCAAAAGATTAGTTTTAATATTCTCATAAAAGAATTGTAAACTGAGTCAACTTACTATTTTGAACAAGAAATTTAGCAGATGGCCCATGAGGTGAATTTGAAAGCCTGAAACATATGAAGGAAACTTTTACAACAAGTTAGAATTAAGAATGTATTACATGCTTTACTAGCTATTCACAGTTAAAAGACCACAATGTTCTTATAATATTCATGTTTTTTTCTTTAAGGGTTTCGAATTTTAGGAATTCAAATGGGTTTTATTCCCTCCCCGCCTTTTTTTTTCATCACATAGTTGTATATTCTTCACCATGATCATTTTTAGGACATTTGCATCACTCTAGAAAAAGAAATAAGAAGAAAAATAAAAACAGAACTCATATATCCCATCCCCCTTACCCCTTTCTCTCACTGACCTACAGTATTTCAATCTACCCAATTTTCACCCTTTATCTCCTCCGTTACTTATTTATTTTTATCATTATTATTATTATTTTACTCATCTGTCCATATTCTGGATAAAAGCAGCATCAGACAGAAGGTTTTCACAACCACAGAGTCACACTGTAAAAGCTATATAGTCTTTTCAAGAATCAATGCTACTGGAATACAGTTCAACAGTTTCACATACTTCCCTCTAGCCACTACAAACACCATAAACTAAAAAGGGATATCTATAAAATGCATGACTAATCTCCAGGATAATCTCTCAACTGTGTGAAATCTCTCAGCCACTAAGACTTTATTTTATCCTATTTCTCTCTCCTTTTGGTCAAGAAGGCTTTCTTATTCCCATGATGCCAGGTCCCATGTTGTCAGGGCAATTTACACCCCTGGGAGTCATAACCCATGAAGAGGGAAAAGCAGTGATTTCACCTGCCATATTGCCAAGCTGGCTTAGAGAGGCCACATCTGAGCAACAAAAGAGATTCTCTGGGGGTGACTCTTAGGTCTAATTTTGAGTAGACTTAGTCTATCCTTTGCAGCAGTAAGTTTCATAGGGGCAAACCCCAAGATCGAGGGCTCAGCCTACTTACTTATTTGGTTGTCCTCACTGCTTGCGAGAATATCAGAAGTTCTCCAAATGGCAAAGTTGAATATTTCTTCCTTTCTCCCCAGTCCCCCAAGGGGACCCTGCAAATACTTCTTCATTCACTGCCCAAATTACTCTGGGATATATTGGGACATCACACTAACTTGTACAAACCAACAAGATCTCACACCCTATTCAAGACTCCATGTAATTATGGTATTCAAGTAAACTTGAGCATACAAGTTAAATTAGACAATATGCTACCTAAAATATAAATTTTGCACCCCCCCTTTTACATAAAAGACTCAAAGGAGCCTATAATATGAAAAGTTCAAAGCATAAATCCATTTAAACAAATGCGTTCCGTCCAAATCGTACTTAACACATTCTCTTACCACATATAGAGATCTTGCTTTTTCTTGGCTTCAAAATAAATACATTTATTGCAGTTTTTCATTTCACAGACCTAGATGAAGCAAAGTGTAGAAATATGAAATCGATAATAAAAGAGAGAACTAAAGTAATTTAATGTAATTAACATCTAGATTCTTTCAAAAATATTGAAGTTAATAGGTTACAGGGGTAAAATATAATTTTTTATACAGAAAGAACTTTGAAAGTTCTTTTCAGGTGTTCTGTCTGAAGGTAAACTAGATACTGTGCCCACCATAGGTTATCACCAAGAACCCTTTCTGCCAAGCACTTTAAAGTAAATGGTCTCACAAATGACTGGGAACATCTCCTTTTGACTACAGTCCCCAGGGACAAACAAAGAGTGAAAATAAATGCCCTAGAGGTAAAGCACACCACCATTAGCCCTACCAATCTTATTAAACACAGTCCTAATAGAACCAACGATACCTGTTATGATGGTTATTTTTATGTTCTTGATTTTAAGTTAAAGAAATTTAAGTTTTTCTTCCTCATTTATATTATCATTTCTGATTATCTGGCTCTATAAAATCACTAGGGATTAATAGAAAGTAGAAGTATACAAAATCTACATTGAATTAAATTAAAATTCAAAGTCTGGAAGGCTTAACACTTGAGAAATGTACAAAAACAATACAGGAAAAAAAGTCCTATTGTACTTATACTTGAAACTTTAAACCTAATGACTTAAAAATGCTTAGGTCCAATGTGTTTATTTCCTACCGATATTGGAATATACATACTATGAAGTTTGCACCACTCTGGGCTTCTGTATTTGCTATTTTCTCTACCTAGAATGCTCTACCACTATGTTTCTCCTTCACTAAGTCTCTGCTATAATATTAAGTTGAACATCATCCCTTCAGAAAAGCCTTTCCAGTCGAGTCTCAGTTGCCACAAACCAATACCCTGCTTTATTTTCTATATTTCTACTTGAAGTTTTAATATGTGTTTATGGCCTGTCTCCCCCCATTAGAATAGCTTCATGACAGGTGCTTTGTTTCATTAAATACTATTTCCACAGTACTTAGAATAATGCTTTCACATAGCAGCGGTTCTGATATTCGTGCATTTTAAATGAATGAATAAAAGAAGACTTTGTAATAGCTGGAATTATCTTAATATAATTTTCCTAAATTTTGAAGAAATTGCTTTAAAAAATATGTTTAGTACCTCCAACAATACTTTGAAAAATATTTAAGTATGTTAAAAAAAATTGTGTATGTTGATTGACAGCTTTGTGAGTACTCACTATGAATTTAGAATTGTACTAGATATTATGGGAGAAATAAAAGAATGAGATAGAATACTTTTCTGTAGCAAATTTTAATATGCTTAAGATAAGACAAACATAGGAATGATCTACAAATATGAATATATACTGGAGAACTAAACTTGTGAGGTCTAAACTGTGAGCATTCTAAAAATTTAAAAGAGAGTTTATCAAAGATTCAATAGAATATGCCTGAATATCTCTCACAGGACAATTTAAAAGTAACTGAATAACAGACATGTTTTAAATGAACCATCTTTAGTGTTTCCAAAATATTTAATTGTAAATACTTTCTAAAATTACCTCATTAATAACAAATAATTTATCTTTACGATCCATTTTAGTATCTGTAAAAAGAAAAAAGCCAAATAAACAAAAGATTTCATAGCTACTTCAATCAACTCATATTCTAACTAGAAGGTAAAGTGTTTAACTCTTTAATTTAAAAGAAATTTTACTATCATCAAACTGATAAGACCTGAAAACACCTGACTTCTTTTAAAAATCTTCATTCTTTGTTAAATACAGAGAAAATCAATAAGCAGAAAAAGTCCCATAAACCAATGAATATGTTTAAGGATCCTAGTTTAAGAAAGCAATAGAGAAATTTAAAAACTTTATCAATGAAAATACCTTTTAATACTAAATCATCATTACCAAAGAAAACTGATCTTAAAAAACTGATTTTAGATTAAGACAGAAAAAGAAAATGTATACATTAAAATTTCTCTTATGAGTTTTAGAGATCTGAGAAACAGCAGTAGACCCAGAGCTTGAGAAACTGGTCTAAAAACCTAAATTATTACATAGAATTAAAACCAAAAGCACCACCCAATAAAAGCACAGAAATAACTCCATAACAGCACTACGACAGTTTTAAACTTGAGATCTGACATTCTTCACTTCCCCATTACTAATAACATTAGTTTGGTATTCAAAAGCAGGCTGAATCCAATTTAAGTGTACATCAAATCTTATCCCAGGTTTTAAAAAGGAAAAAAACCCCACAAAACTCAGAAAGTGATATATCACAGTCTTAAATCATTTAAAAGGACAAAGCATCCTATGTATTTCAGGACCTCTGAGGGCATTAAAATGAAGGCATTCCTGGACTTTGAAGAAATATTTCAATAAAGTTAGGATATTCTGTTTAAGAAAGTGAAGAAAAGATCTAATGGATTCTAGAAAGAATTTCTAACAAAATGTTAATTGGAAAAAGTTGGCATTTGAAAGGATGAATTTCTGAGGTGCTGTGGTTCTTAACTTGACAAGACTGAACAAATGAAGCGTGACTTTGCGTGAACTACACAAATGAGCCAGTTTATAAATATAAAATTTTAAAGCATGCAATATAAATGCACCTGCTTTAGAATGAGGCATCAGCATTCTTAAGTCTTGCATTAAATGTCTTGTTCTGAAATTTATTCCTCTGGAAGAAAAGATGAGAATCCGTTCCTTATTTTTCCATTTGCCCTAAAGAAAAATAAAACTAATGTTAAGATTTTAAAATATCATACAGCACCTCCCTTGGTTTTTTTGAAAAGATAGTTTTTAAAAAGTATCCAGTTTTTCCAACAATGCACCATCTTAATGTATCAAGACTAAGGCAGAGTTTGACTCTTGAAGAGAACTGTATAAAGATATAACTTTTACAATGTAACTGCATGATTGGACCTTGTGTCTGATGCTCCTTTTATCCTGAGAATGGCTAGATAAGTAAAAAAATATGGATAAAAAATAAATAATGGGGGGATAAAGGGTAAAATAAATTGGGTAGATGGAAATACTAGTGGTCAAACAGTGGAAGGGGTAAAGTACAGGAAGCATGAGTTTTTTCTTTTTTCTTGTTATTTCTTTTTCTGGAGCAATGCAAATGTTCTAAAATATGATCATGACGAATACACAACTATGTGATGATACTATGAGCCTTTGCACGCCATTTATGGACTATATGTATGTGAAGATGTATCAATAAAAATATTTTTAAAATTAAAAAAACTCAGAACAACCCCCCCAAAAAATAAAAAAATAAAACCCAAAACAAAACAAAAAAAGACTAAGGCAGAGTGATAACTCTGCTTCTTCTCCCATGTGAGTAATTCCGGGAACTGAGATATTTCATTGCACAGAAATATACAAGAAAATAAGACTGTAATGTCTATATATAAACCTCAATAGAGTATATACAAGTTTAATATCTCT
Organism: Myrmecophaga tridactyla; assembly: GCA_004026745.1. Lineage (NCBI taxonomy): Eukaryota > Metazoa > Chordata > Mammalia > Pilosa > Myrmecophagidae > Myrmecophaga > Myrmecophaga tridactyla. Next base: position 99,966 of record PVIY010001510.1, read on the forward strand.
CTACCCCTGATATAAAAATGGGCTCCTCATTCAACATTTCTTGCACAACAGAACTTAAATATTAATTTAATATTTACTAAATTCCTAACAGGAGCCAAAAACTGTTCTTTCAGGATGGGGGAGGAGAGGGGAGACAGATAAGAGACATTAAATGAACAAACTAATAAAGACATGGAGGTATCAAAGAGCATGAAATGCTAACAATAGTTAGAACTGTTTCTAACAGAATAACAAACTATGGGAAAGGTAATTCCCTATAGATAAGGAAAGCAGAGAGAGAGAGAGAGTATAAAATTCCAGGTAGCAAGTCAAGCAATCCTGAGCCCTTCTATTCAGTCTCTCAAGCTAATATGGTTCTACTTTTAAGATTTTCAGCATTTTCCAACTTCAACAACGTTGCTCTCCCTTGAACTGTCCCCTCTCACTTTGAATATCAAAATCTTACCCTTCCTTGGGATCCACTCAAAGGCTAAGTCCGTACCTAATTATCCCAAGGAAAAAGTAAGTTCTATCCTCTGCACCTCCAAAGACTTTATCACACTGTGACTCAGAAACTTACATTTCTTTCCTGCTCCTTAAAGAAAAAGTGAGGACACTAACGTTTACTGAAAATTTAAGTTGTTCTTCACAAAAAGTAATTCACATTTTCTTCCTCTTAATTTGTAGATAAAGAGCTCAGAATGTCAGTTAATGAAAAACTGGGCTAGAATTTAAGCTCATTTTTCATTCTTCATAGTTCACTCCTTTCCTAGAACCTGCCACTACACCACAAAACACAACATTTATTCATCTATTTGTTTCATCTACTTATCAGTTACTGTATGCTAGGTTAATACATAAACGCAGAGGAGTCAAATTAACAATCCAAAAGCAATACTAGTCTTGACAGTACTAAATTCTCAGTTGAAGAGGTCGCTTACTAGTTAGTTAGCTTTGCAATCCCAAAACCAAAGAGAACATAAACTTCGAATTGTGCCTGGCACAAGAAGTTTGTTGTATGGAGGCAAAGCTCATACTGTTTTGTCTAGCTTTCAGTATCCCTTGAGAGTTAAAGATTTGATGAGACAAGTCCGAGTCAGTCTCAAGGACAGAGACTTTTTAAAGGACCGCAAAACAAGCTTCGAGATCCCTGACTAATGGTGTCTGATTAAGCAGAATATGAGCATATTAATCACAGAAAGATACTCAACGACTAATAAACTAAAGAAAAGTGCTACCCTACAAAAAAACTGAGTAATCAGAGAGCAGAACACGAGATAAGTCGCTTCCCCGAGACACGGTAAGAGCTCCAAAGCCCGCGGTCTCCCGAAGAGAGGCCACGAGGCCGCAGATTAGACAAAGCGCAGCGTCCAGTGCCTCCGGGAGCAAAGAGAAGTCCGGAGTCCTACTACATACGGGCTGCCTCTAAGTAAACCGAGCGTCTACAGGTAAGCAGACGCAGAAAGGCGCGTGGAGCCGCGACAAGTGCAACCCGAAAGTAATTCCTTCTACCTTGCAAACAGGACCTGGGATACGGTCTCTCTCTTCATCCTCCACCTCCTCTGCCACGTCTCGTGGCTTAGCCGGCGACTCGGCATCTTTTCCGTTTCTTTTCGGCCTCTTGGCCTGGACCGCCATCCCTCCACGCCGTTTTCTCTTGACCGCCGCCATCTTGCCTAACATTCTTTGCTCTCTGCCTTCCTTCCGGTTCTGTCGCTCTCTCCCTGTGCGATCTCTATGGTCATGTAGTGACTCATTCCGGTCTCTGAGGTACCTTCTTCTAGGCTCTCTAGCCCTCCTCCGCCTCTGTGGTGACGGTGGCCGAGGCGGCTTGCAGGTTTGGAAGAGAGAGGTGGGAGGGATTCCACTTTCTACCCATTTCCCGGGAATTGGAGCTCTCTTCCCGGGTGAACTGGCCGGGAAGAGCCCTGTGGCGTTTAGGCCTCAGCTCAAAGGTAGAGTCTCCCACCCCTGGGATTCCTGGATGAGGAAACGGATGCTTTCCCGCGGGCGGGGTGATGAATGAGGTTGACTGGAAATCTTCGAGGACCTCCTGCCGAGTCGGGGTCAGCCCCTATGGCTTGTTCTGTTAGCATCAGGGTCGGTGGCGCGGGACAGCTCGAAACAGACCCAGTGGAGATACATAGTCCCTATTTACTTTGGCGAAACTGGTTCCAAGTAGAACTACTGTGTGTCAGTTGCCAATTTTCATTCTCACAGCTTTTCAGGTAGGAGATATTGTACCCATAGAAAGGCGTAGGAACCTTATCCTAGAGAGGTCCAGTAATTTGCTCCAAAGTGAAGAGACACTCAGGTGGTAGAGGTGGGGGTTCAAGCTCTGGCCGGTCGAGTTCAAAGCCCGGATCCTTTCCACTTGGCCTCACCATTTCCACGCAATTCGAGATTGTCGGACCTCGCCAGCATTAATGGCGTGTTTTATCGTCTAATTTCTTTCGGTGTTTCGTTATCTGCAGGAGCAGGCGTTGGCCCCAGAAGCATCCCCTGGAGCCGAGTGTGCTATGAACGATGCCCCTCCTAACGCCACAGATCCAAGCTGAGAATGATCAGTACAGCTTAGTGGCCAGCCTTGACAATGTGAGGAATCTCTCCAATATCTTGAAAGCCATTCATTTCCGAGAACATGCCACATGTTTTGCTACTAAAAATGGAATCAAGGTTACAGTGGAAAATGCAAAGTGTGTACAAGCAAATGCTTTTATTCAGGTATGGACATAGGCACCTTCAGCCTGTGACATGATATCTTTGACCTGTGACTTGATATCCTTGACCCAGTTTAATGAATTCCAAAGGTCTTAATATACCTAATTTAAATTAGAGAACAAAATGTGGTTATTTGCTTATTTGCCTCCTGGAAACAAATTCCTTTTCCATCTTGTTTTATAGAGATAATGATTAATAATAAGGACTAATATTTATTAAGGTAAACTACAGGCCAGAAACTCTTCTGTTTTATATGTTTAGCTCATTTAATTCTCACAATAGTCCATATTATTCCATTTTACATTTGTGGAACTTGAGGCATGGAGAGTTTTAAGTGATATGGCCCAGTCCTACAGGTTGTAAGTGGCTGAATTGACCTGAGAACCCAGAATGTTTATGCTCTTCACCACTACATTATTACAACCTCCCTATTACTAAAAAAGATTTTCTTTTTATTTATTGTAATAGAATCTGTTTTATCTTATAAAGTAATATTTGTATGCCCAGATAGGATTTCAGATTCAGTTTAGCATTTTTTAACAACTTTAGCATTTCTAACAACTAGTGCCAAGCACATAGTGACCTAAGGAATAGAGGGATAGATGAGACATTGTTCCTATTCCCCCAAAAAATTGAAAGCTAATATCATGCATATATTATTAAATTGTTGGCCCATTTTCCAAGTGAACTTAGTGTTACATATGGGCACAAAATGGAGATGAAAGGGGAATGGTTTTCCATCTGGGAAGCTACAGAAAGGATCCTTCATAAAGTATGCATGGAGCCTAAATCCCTACTACACATTTACCTTTGAGAAGTGGTATTCTGATTATAGTTGAAGAAAGTGGGATGTGCTGATCAGTAATCAGAAATGAGTCTCATGGTGTTAGTGCAGTATTGTTAAAGCTTATAAAGTGAAATATAGAAATTTATAGGGGAGTTTTATTCTTTAATATGTGTAACTACATTTTCATGGTTTTTGTGTTTTTTTGTAGGCTGAAATATTTCAAGAGTTTACAGTTCATGAAGAGTCTGTTACATTTCGAATTAATTTAACCATCCTTTTAGACTGTTTATCTATTTTTGGATCAAGTCCTATGCCAGGTGAACCATCTTATTACAGTTATAGCAACATAAAAGCATTATACAGAATGGTCAGAAAAATGCAGGAAAGTTATTTAGAATATAAACATCTCTTTAAAAAACTGCTAGTTCATTTTCAATTGGTCACAATCATGGCCTCAATTCTAACTTTCACAATATTAACAGAACGTGTTTATATTTCCTTTCATATGTTCAAAAATATTTATAGTTATCTTGTAAGACAATTCAGAGTTGAGTTACAGTTTACAGCATTTTATTCAGGATACCAAGATTGTTGCAGCAGCAAAGAAACCTTTAGACTGAAAAAGCAAAACAGATTTCAAGGCTGGGATGTTTGTGGGTAGTTTTATAAACAGAAAGAAGGAAGATGGCTAGGCTTTGTTGGTTTGGAGCAGGGACTTGTTAGTCTTATAGAGGTTTTATTTTTAATAAATAAATGGGGCTTTATTTTTAATAGGACTAGATGTGCTTAATTAGGGGCTTAATTTGCTCTTTGGGATCAAGTGTCTTGAAAGGGACTTTCCAAAGAAGATGTTGTCACATAATCCTATGCTGGTTTGAGGAATTTAACTTTTGTGTTGGTTCTGAGAAAACCTAGGAGCTATTTTTTACTATACTTATTAATCTTTTTTTTGTTTGCAAGGCTTTCAGTGATCTCAAATCAGAATTGATGGAAAGAAGACCTTGAACATGTTTTAAATATCTTTAACTTTGTGAAATATGTTTTGGTTGCTTCTTTTCCCTAATTTGTCCAGAAATAAAACAGCTAGTTGGTGGCAAAGAAAAACAGAAACCAGTTCTACAGACTCCCAGTTTACTGTATTCAGTTTGTTGGCTTTTTATCCCTAATTCTGCATTATGAATCATTATGTCTGTATCCCCAAATGATTTCATTTAAGTTATATTTTTCTTATATTTGTTTAGGGAGTGAATTTTAGGAATGGTGAAATGCAGTTGCTGTGGATATAAAAGTACAAGCGATCCCCAAAGAATGATTTTATTTCATAGGAAATGAATCCACAGATTAGCTGGGGGAAAATTCAGTTATGGCTCTCTAAAAAATGTTTTTTAATTGGTACTGACAATACCACCATTATTAATTATATATTTTCTAATGCAGTATTCCCCAGTTGGTTTTACATAAAAGCATCTATATTCCCCATCTCCCTAACTGTGACTCTCCATCACGTTAAGGGAAGGAACTAAAATATCTTATCATATTCCTCCTCCTGTCTGGTAGTTTATGTTTTATTTTGCCAGAGCTGCCGGAATACAATATACTGGAAATGGGTTGGCTTTTATAAAGGGGATTTATTAAATTACAAGTTTACACTTTGAAGGCCATAAAAATGTCCAAACTAAGGCACCCGGAGAAAGATACTTTGATTCGAGAGACTGATGGCATCTAGGACACCTCTGTTGGCTGGGAAGATACATGGGTGGCATCTGCTAGTCCTTTGGCTTCTGGTTTCAAATAGCTTCCCCAGGGGTGTTTTCTTTCTTCATCTTCAAACATCTCTGTGTCCACTCTGAACTTTTTCCAAAATGGTTCCCTCTTAGACTATAAACGGATTAAAACCCACCTTGAATGGGTGGAGACACATCTCCATGGAAACAAGTTAATCAGAAAGGTCCCACGCTAAACAATAGGTCTGTCCTCACAGATAGGATTAGGATAAAGAATGTAGCTTTTCTGGGGTATATAAGAGTTTCAAACCAGCACAGTTTGCAATGTTAAAATGAATTCTCTGGGGCGGTGCAATGGCTCAGCAGGCAGAATTCTCATCTGCCATGCCGGAGACCCAGATTCGATTCCTGGTACCTGCCCATGTAAAAAAAAAAAAGAATTCTCTGACCATTCCCACACACCATTAACTACCCTCTCTTTCCCCCCAACTTGATGTTAAAATTGAAGGAAATGTAAAGAATATCTTTCAGTAGAAAAGGCTGACAAATCTTTATAGTGAATACACTGACATTATGTACAGAAGATATTAAAGCAATTCACTTTTGCACAGTTTGAAACTTCAAGAAATAGCATAGCCTATTCTTACTTTGGGTGTTGGTCCAAATTGATTCTCAATCCTGAAATTATATGTACAAAATCAATAAGCTATTTGTGAGGTGTTTTTGGCAAGTTTGAAAAAGATTTTCAGAAGTTCTATTACACTTGAGTTCAGGTTCTTAATTTTCTTGCAGCTATGTTTGGACTTGTCTACACACAACTGTTATCAGGAAAGATACGTATCTCCCTTTGTATAAGGAGATACATATATATGTTAGAAATTAGGCAGAATAAATTATTCTTCAGGAGTTTTATATATCCTTTTGAGTAGAAGCTGAACCCAGAGCTATAGCTAAGCCCAAAGTATGATTTCATTTCATTTCATTTCAGGGACTTTAACTGCACTTCGGATGTGTTACCAAGGTTATGGTTACCCTTTGATGCTGTTTCTAGAAGAAGGAGGAGTGGTGACAGTTTGTAAAATCAATACTCAGGAGCCTGAGGAGACTCTGGATTTTGATTTCTGCAGCACCAATGTGATTAATAAAATTATTCTGCAGTCAGAGGGACTCCGTGAAGCATTTTCAGAGTTGGATATGACAAGTGATATCCTACAGATCACAATGTCTCCTGATAAGCCTTATTTCAGGTACTTGAAAGCAGTGCAGTTATAGTTAATGCATTCTATACACTGTTTCTCCACTTAACACATTTGCTTAGGGTATGGAATTTTTATTATACAAGTCCTAAAATTTTCAGAACTTTAGAGAGCTTTTAATCCTAACTCATAATATTACAGATCAGGAAACATAAGACCCAGGAAGGTTAACACACTATTTAAGGTTTCATAGTTAGGTACTGTTGATTTCTAATAAGGAACCCAAGTTCCTAATTCATAAGCTAGAGTGTTTTTTTCATTGTTTTTCTACTTCCTTTTGTAGATCAAGTACTATCATGAGGAAAATTGGGTTTAAACTTCTAGAAAAAGATGTTTGGAGTATATGGTAACATTTTTCTTTCCTTCCTAGTTAGTAAGTAGTTTGATTTAAAAGGAATTAGTTGGCTTTCTATACATAGTTCATTCACATAGTTCAATATATACTAAGTATCTATTGATCACCTAGTGGGTACATATCCACCTTTTCCACTTTTGAGAACACCTTAAAAGCATGGTGAAGAGGAGATATGTGAAACAGCTTTGAAAGAACAAAATTGCATGCCACTAAGGACCAAAACAATATATACGTGTACTTAGCGAAATAGTATATAGGTTCTTAAGGGGCAAGATGTTTCCTAGGGAAGGGCAAATATCAAAAGGAATATGTCAAAACCATCATGCTACTCTTGATATTTTGACCCAGCAAATTATAAAATGGCAAGTCTCCGGGATTCAAGTCAATTTAGAGAGAAAATCTAAATATTCTCTTTTTGAACATTTCAGAGTATTAAAGAGTAAAGGAGCTAAATACATGAGGAATAAGAGGTATAACTTGTTCTGCATGCATCTACTTTAGGACAAATGCCCTTGGCATTAGGCAGTTAAACATTTGGCACAAGGTGTATTAAAATTATGTCAACTAACCAAAATATAAATCAATGGAACCTTTGCTTAATATATGAATTAAAATTACAGGTGCTTAAACAGAGTATTTCAGAGGCTTCCCTTCTAAATTATCTCTCTTCAGCATCAGTGTTTAGAAGGATCATGTATCTTTCAAATCCAGGATGGGAAATGATTTGGTGGTGGGAGGGTGGGAGTTGGAATTTTCTTCTGGATATGTTAAATTTAAGGTGCATGTGACACTGGAGGTATATATATCTATATATATCTATATATAGATATATATATAGATATATATCCAGATCAGGAGTTCAGTCTAGACTGGAGGTTTAGATTTGGGAGCCCTCATCATGGTTGGCTATGAATGAGATAGCTCAGAGTTTAGAAGAGGAGAGAGGGGACCTTTGGGAACACCAACACCTAGGCCTGATACCACTGTGCTATATAGTATAAAGTGCTAACACCATAAAAAGTGATCAACAAAGATGACCCCCAGGGATGATCTTCACCTGGCACCATGGGATCAACAATGCCATCCTGACCAAAAGGTGGAAAAGAAGCGTAGCAAACAAGGTATCATGGCTGAGCAAGTTCAAATAGAGTCGACAGGCTACTCTGGAGATTGCTCTTACACAAGCTTCAGGTAGACCTTGCTACCTATCATAACCTCCTAACCCCAACCAGGACCATTCCAGCCAATCCTAAAGGATACCTAGGGCATTATAAAAGATTCTACAAAGATTCCATTCAGATGGGTCCCTGGAACAGATAAGTCCTGAAATGCAGAGGGGCCAGCCTCTTGAACATCACCTAGTTCCATCCCCTTATCCTGTATTATCAACAACCCTTCCAACATGAAAGATGGAATGGGCATAGTCCAAATACCCCTGAAGAGTGGGAGAAAGATCAAAAGTGATGCTGGAGTTACACTGAGAAGGTGGGGTTTAACAATATGAGTGCTGAATCATTATATTGATACTTCTTTTAGTCTCCAGTACTTTAGAGCAGCTAGAAGTAAAAACCTAAAATTGTGGAATTGTAATCCATACCACAATCTGAAATCTGTTCTTTAACTTAATTGTTGTGATGTACTTTGAAATTTATTACTTTTAGGTATATATGTTATTTACAGAGAAAAAGGAGTATAACAGTGAACATAGGATTTAACAAATTAGTATGACTGCTGAATCATTATATTGATATTTCTGTTGATCTCCAGTGTTATGGGGCAGCTAGAAGAAAAAAAACGAAAAATCATGGAACTGCAACCCATACCAAACTTTAAAATATGTTCTAAAACTACTTGTTAAAATGTACTTGAAAATGTATTCAGTTTTTTTGTATATTTATTTCACAATAAAAAAAACATTAAAATATATACATATAATTGTTTAAAGCAAAAAAAAAAAAACCATTTGATCAACAAATTCTTGTAGTTAGATAACATGATGTAAATATTTACAAACTGTCTCCACACAACCATGGATACTACCAAGCTAGGGAAACACATAACAGTCTTAAGAGCAGTCAGAAATACAGCAAGTCCTTAATTGCTTGGTGGGTCAGTAAAGATAGAGGAGCAGGACCAAGGTTGCAGGTGATTTAGAGCAAATCCTCCATCATGACTACACCATTTCCTCTGCTAGATATTTCTAATTTTAAGGGTGAGGAGAGTCAATGTCAGTAGAATTAAGGTAACGAAATTGAGGCAAGCACCCCTGGACTTTTTTTTTTAAGACTGTTTCTTAGTTTCTTCTTCCCCGTTCTCCCACAGTATCCTCTGGGAACTTTTATTATGGTACTTTTTAATAATATATTGTAAATATTTGTTTATATGTCTGTTTCACCCACCAGAATGGGCTTCTTAAGGAAATGTTTTATTTGGATCCTATTGTGGCTACTTGTTAGACCAGTGAATAAATGAGTTGCTCATTTTCTACTATAGGTTATCTACTTTTGGAAATGCAGGGAGCTCCCACCTTGACTATCCCAAAGATTCTGACTTGATGGAAGCATTTCATTGTAATCAGACTCAGGTCAACAGGTCAGTTCTTATAAAAGGTTGCCACCAGTGATGACATTGAATATCAAATTTCTATCAAATAAATTTAACAAATTTTCAGTTTGTTAGTAAAATGCAGTTTTTTAAAAAAATGAACGGTAGGGTGCTGGATTTATGTGGGGATTTGGGGTTGTAATAATGGATGAATTTTTTTTAATAAAAATATTGGCAAATTGGATGAGTACTTAGTTTTTTCTTTTTTTTTTAGCATGGGCAGGCACCAGGAATCGAACCTGGGTCCTCGGGCACAGCAGGCAAGCGTTCTTACCTGCTGAGCCACTGTGGCCCACCCACTTAGTTTTATTCTTATATTTGCTACTTGGTAGTACTTAGGTAATTTTTGTCCTTTACTTTGAGTTATGACAAAACTCATTTTTTTGTGTGTGGGTGTCCAAATAACATTTTTTATTTACTCTTCTGCAGCTACAAGATTTCCTTACTGAAACCATCTACAAAGGCCTTAGTCTTATCTTGTAAGGTGTCTATCCGAACTGATAACCGAGGATTCCTCTCTTTACAGTATATGATTAGAAATGAAGATGGACAGATATGTTTTGTAGAATATTACTGCTGCCCTGATGAAGTTGTTCCCGAATCTGAGTCTTAATTTTGACAACTGACTGATTTTTATGTATCCATTCCTGAGAGGTTCTGGGTTCAGTGCTCCTATTTCTTTTTGGATTTCCTGTGGGAGAGAAACTAAAAGGAGAGAGAGACAAGATCTCTGTGCCCTAATAGTTGTTTGATATTTTTGTAAAGAAATATTTTCATGTAGTCATGCATTATCCTGTATCATATTATCCTGTGGTTCTGTGTCTTGAACTCATGGGAATCATTATGGCCCAAGATGAATAAATTATGTGTTCTGCTCCAAAGATTTAAAGTTTGATGAAGGGTTATCTGAGGTTTTCTTTTATTTATTACCATTAGAAAAAAACAAAGTCTTATGGGAATTGCTTGGTATGAATTCTGGAGAATATATCTTAAAGCAGTGGTTCTCAAAGTGTTCCCATACCAGCAGTATTGGCACACTTGGGTACTTGTCAGAAATTCTGGGGATGGGACCCATCAATCTCTATTTTAACAAGCCTTCCTTCCCCCAGAAGATTCTGATGCATGCTAAAATTTGAGAACCACTGTTTTAAAGAATTTTTTAAAAGAATTGCATTGAGGTGATTGTTTTACATGTGATTTCTTCACAGCCATAATATGAAATGTTCTGACGTTTAGGCATCACCAAACACATTTGAATAATTCTTCATATATTTTTAAAGTATGCCTTTTGAAAAAATCTGTAAGTGGGCATATGACCGTCTTCAGAATTATATTCTTCTTCTCATCAAAACTGTTCAATGTGCAAGTACTGCAGTAAGTACTTATTAGATACCCTCTATTGCCTATAAGAATTTCTTGCCCAAACCAAGGAATAGAAAATCACCTAAGTGATTCTGTGTTTTTCTGAAGAGTTTTCACTGAAGTAATTTTGTGCCATGTAGATGTTGTTGTATTTAATAAAATATATTGCTAAAATTGTCTGACTTATTCTCTAGTAGAAAAAAGTATAACTAAAATGAAGTTCCTGCGTTAGTGAACCAGGTGACAACAGCTCAGTGTCTCTCATTGGGCAGGCACTACTGGCCTTTTGGATGGGATGGTTCTGCATTGGAAAAGACTGTTCTCCCTCTGCAGGATTCATTTAGCCCCTTGACACTCACCCACTAAGACTAGTCCTTTGGACCACAGATAAAAGTGCCCCCATATGATTGATGGTTGAGAACCACTGAATGATATCAAAATTTGAGGGTATATTTAGAATGCCCTATCTTCTAAAAATAAGCCACTGAGCATTAAAGGAAATTGGTTTGAGAGCATTATGGAGAAGCACCTCAGGGAAAGGTCCTCCGGAAGACCCATAGGCCTTGGTTCACAGGTGCATGTGCAACTCTGGGCATCTAGCTCAGAGTGAGTACCTGAAAACTAATAAATTTCCCAAGCAGTGTCAAGATGCTCAGCTGGCACAAAATAATTTGGAGATTTATAAAGTGTAGCATATGCAAGAAAGGAATGAATGAATCTACTAAATGTCAAAATATTACCAAGAACAGAATAGATTTAAATCATAATTATGCCCATGACGAACTCTGGGATCTGTCCTGTAACTACTTGTTGAAGAGTGCTTTGAAAACTGTTACTTTTTTATTTCTTTGCTTTCTATATATGTTATACTATACAGTAAAAAAAAATGAAAACATAATTATGATAGTATTTAGTCAACATTTCAGGGACGACCAATTTTCCATTAAATTTGAAATTGAGCAGTGATTTTTTTGTAGTTGTTCATGAGTGTGTTTAATATTTAAAACAGTGCCTAGTACATAATAGGCATTCAATAAATATTTGATAGATGAAAGAACTTTCATTTTCTGATTATCTTTTAGAATCTTATTAGTCACTATTTAATTCTGGTTATTTAGCTCTGAATTTCATTTTGATCTAATGCATTTTTTCAATAGTTGAACCTCTAAAGAATTTAAATCAATTTAATGAGGAAAGACTGACATTTTTGCAAATTTTAAAATGCTTTGGCTCCACATATCTTCAGCTATTCAGAATATAGAAACTAATGAATAATTCTTTCAGAATCACTGTATTCTGTATTTAATCAGTACATCAAGGTACTGATTAAATAATTTCTTTTCTATGTGTTTTCTACTTGTCTTAGGGATTTTTTACTATTTTAACTTTGCTCTAGATCCCATGAACAACCACTAGGGGAAGCACTTCTTCAGGCAGAGCAGGTGACGCTTTGGTAACTACAAATTCATTTCATTTGTAGTATATAAAGAAATACAGTTTTAGGTTTTTTGTTTTTTTTTTTTGTATGCTGTGTGGCAGGGTCACATTTCATTCTTTTCCATGTGAGTATCTCAATATTGCAGCACCATTTGTTGAATTTTTGTGCTTGTTTGTTTGCTTGTTTGTTTTGGGGGGAAGTGGATGGGCCGGGAATTAAACCTGGATCTCCCGCATGGCAGGCAAGAATTCAAGCACTGAACTACCCTCGCACTCCCCCCGGTTTTAGTTTTAAGAACTTCAGTTTTGCCTTTTTGAGGTTTATTTCAGGAATGATTGTACTTACCATGAAGGAATAGGTAATTTTTTTTCTCCCATTTTTAAATGTATTCATTCCCCTAGAATTGATTCCACTCAGTGTTTCTGAAATGTTTCAAAACAATAAAAATAAAATCTGTTGAATTCTACTTTTCTAACAAAAATAAGGTTTATAGCACGATCATTTTAATACACCACAGGATTTCTGTGGTGGTATCAAGTAGTCCAGTGTGGTTGCTGAAAGAGCAGTGTATGGTATTTCTCAACCGTTTGAGGTAGGGAATTTTTCATAACAATGTAATTACCTTCTCTCCTTCCCTATTTTCACACTGATTGCTTCCTGCCAATACCTGAAACAAAATCTGTTGGGTCCTGAGAAATTAGAGATGTAGAGTATTTTTTCCCATTTATGTTTAATTTGCTTTCATTCACTTCACAGCAGCAGTGAGTAACTCTAACTGGGAATTTCCACTCTAGGAGTAGATAGCTAATATTCTAATCAATTTTACAAGTGCTTCTGGTATCCATTTTTCAGTGGTCACCAATGGTTTTGATAATTACCAGAATAAATGTTTGAAGTAAGTTTTTGAAATTAATAGCTTATTGATCAATATGATAGATATTAACAATGGCTTTCATTAGTAAAACTGGAGGAATTTAGGATATGCAACTTGACTAAATTATTTCAGAGTAGATCCCCATCCTTGTTTGAAAAGGATGTAGTATTTATATAATGAGGCCTGTGGCATGGTGCCTAAATCTTGCTCTCTAGATGGTTATACTTCCTGCCATTTGTACAGGGATTTCTAGTCACTTGTTGCTGACCAAGTGAGGACAGTTCTGTCTCTGGATTCTTGTCAAGTTTACCTTAAATGAACCTTTCATGCAAAGTAGTAGGTGAACTACCAAAACAGACAAAGTAGGACTTCACTTAGTTTATAGAACAAGTTGCATAACCTTTTTTTTTGCATGTTTGCTAATAAATGTTTACTAAAATCCATATATGGGGCAGTTTGATCTGGGCTTGATTTATTTTTCTAACAGTACAGATTGTAGAAAAGTAGCTAACACTCCCCCACCTCAAAACTTTCAGTGCCTATTAACTAGTTAAAAAGAATGTAAGAATTGTGCATGACCATGTTGGCTCAGGTCAGCGAGAAGCATAAGGTATTCTATTGGATTAGATTATCCAGATTGCTGGTTCCCACTGATTGAATTTAGGAAGTAGCTTGGTTCTCATCTACAATGTGTCTACAAGCTTAGGAAGTAGCTTGGTTCTCATCTACAATGTGTCTACAAGTTAGGAAGTAGCTTGGTTCTCATCTACAATGTGTCTACAAGGATGCAATTTTATATTAGGTTGTATTTTGCTGAACATTTCTGCTGTGATTTCTTAAGACTTTGGGATTTCAGGGAATAGTAAAATTTTTAAATTTTTGAACCAATATAGATGCTAACCTATTTTCTCAGGCAAAAGGATATTAAAACTTTAACTCCTATCCATTATCACCAACATCTCATAAAGCATTTTAACTCCAAAATGTCAAAATAATGGACAGTTTAAGGTAAAAGAAGATTGGATGCAAATTTCAAATACAAAAAGTTATACCATAAAATGTTATTTCACAATGTATTCATTCCACTTATAAAGCACCTCAATAATAGAATTAAGACCCATGCTGAATGAGGTGGATCACACCTTAACTGGAGTACCCTCCTCAAAAGGTCCTCCTTACAATGGGTCCACACCCACAGGAATGGATTAAATTTAAGAACATATCTTTCTGGGGTACATGTTACCTATGACTTCAAACCACCACAGGGTCCTTTCTGACTAGCATTTTATGATTTTAGAAGATCAAATGGGGCAAATGTTTCAGAAAGGTCCAACATTTCCTCAAAGAGCAGTGTTTCTGTTAGTGAACTCAAACACATTATGACTGAAAACTCTTCCAAAATGTACATTAAAAATGTTCACCAAGAAAAAAAGGGCGGGCCATGGTGGCTCAGCAGGTAGAGAAGCAGAGTTCTCACCTGCCATGCTGGAGACCCAGGTTTGATTGCCAGTGGCTGCCCATGCAGAAAAAAAAAAGTTCACAAACTGCTTAGGTATTCCAGAATAAGTTCTAAAAAATTAAAACTGAAAGAAAGGAGAATTAGAAGTAGAATAGGGGAAATGAAAAGTAATGAGGACCCAGTGACATAGAAACTATAACTTAAAGCTTATATCTAAAACAAGATTTCTTTCTATAGGTTAGGATCTATATTATAGATCAGGATCCTGGTTTCTAATGACTTTGGGTTATTTTACCTGTAATGTCACTGCTAAGTGGGCCTTGCCCCCACCACACCCCCCAGTCCTTAGCAAAAACTGCTCCGCTGCCTTTGATCTACCACTAGGCAAATACCATGTATTGATAAACACACGTTATGGTCCAGAATTTTTATTATCAACAAGGTTGGCTTTGTTGTTGTCTGTCTTGAATAGATTTTTCCTCTTTATTGATATCAGATGACCTAGAAAGAAAAGAGGAAACCATTTCTGTACTTTTCTTGGCTCTTGCCTTCTCTTCCTCTGTGACTGACCCTGCGTCTCCCCAGCACGGAGTCACTCTGCCTAGAAAGCTAGAAGGCTGAATTCAGCCTGAGGCAACTGTTCACCTTGTAGCCATACGCCAAAGATGCTGACTCCCCTGACAGGCCTCTTAAATGATACTAAGAATCTTGGGTTTTCTCCCTAAAGAGCAGAAAGCTTTTCCACCATTTGATCTGAGACAAGAAAATAAATCTGGTACTGGGACTTGATTCAGATGGAAAGCCAAGGATGTCTGAAATATCTGGATTGCTTTTTATTGCAGCTGAAAAACTGCTAATCCAGGGCCTTTTAAATAGTTCATGAGCACAGAGATTGAGAGCCCAGGGCCCCTGTAAATGCTAAAAAAAGATCTATTTTTCCCACTTCCAGCTATCAAGATTTCCATCCTCTGATGTCCTAATACTGGAGGAATAGGGCTTGAGTAACATGGTCCAAAACTGTAACCCAGATACACAGTTTGAATTAAATGTTCCTCATTTATCGCCTATTTATACCCTAAACTGGCAAAAAAAAACAAGTGTGGTTTTCTTAGATCATATTTATCTGAAAACATACACACACACATATATATTCCATAGAAATATGAGATACAAAATTTTGTGCACGAAATCAGGTCTTTTTGTATGCAAATCCCACTAAAGGCTACCACTTATCACTAAAGGTAGTGATAAGATGAATTCATTGCTCTTATGAATTGGAAAGGAGCCCTGTAGACTAGGTAATGATCATTATCCATAAACCATAAAAGGATTTGCTTCTATGTCAGATAGGCAACTTAACCTTAGTCTTAAAGACTTCCAAAAGAATAATACAAGCTTTTTCCATAGGCGTCGTCTTTTAGTGAACCAGTGAGAAACAAACTCCTTGCTCTTGGAAATCTGCTTGCAAAAAGCTGTTTAAAATACAGAAAGCTATCTGGTGCTTTAGCCTCTTCAAACCAAGAGATAATATGATTCCAAAGTAGAAGAGGAAGGAGGCACAGATTAAGTGAATTGCCCAAGGATCTCAGATAAAAATCGCAAAGTGGGCAAAACTCTGAGAGGGCTGAAACTCTACGAGGGATAGTAACTAGAAATTAGCCTCAAACCGGCTACTCTCCCACCACAAGGTGGCAGGATCCGCTTGCCTGAAATCATCCATTCGCTGAGTGGACACCTGATTTCCCTAGGGTATATATCATCTTTTTTGGATTTAAGTAAGTGCATCAGATTATCTTGTCCAATATTGTCTATGTTTCTAGGGGCTGATAAGCTTTAGCTCCTTGTTAAGGTGTTAACCAGCAAATTGTTCTCTACCCATTTGGTGGAGTTACCAGCATCTATGTTCTTTTCCTTCATGCACCAAGGATGTAATTAGAAGGAAATAAAGTCAAAGCCCAGGTTTCAATTAAAATAAAAATAGCTATAATTCATACAGGATGACTACAGTGCCAGGCACTCTACTAAGCACTTTATACACATGGTCTCATCTATTCCCACAGTGACATTAAGAGATAGTACTACATGTATCCCATTTTACGGAGAAAGAAACCAGGATCACCCACAGCAGAAAGGAGTAGTCTTGGGGGTTGGAAGCCAGGGTGGTCTGGCTCCAGAACTAGAAGCCCACCATGAATCATAAGGAATACTTAGTTCATAGAGATATGTTGAAGTTATGTTTCCATGATCAGATAAAATTGTTTGTCAGTGAGATAGTCATTACTCATAAAGACTTCATTGTGTCCTGAAGTAGGTCCCAAATTCTTTACCAAACTATAAACACATTCTTGAACCTTCAGTTCAAGCATGTGCCATACCCTTAGTTTTCCTACTTTGGTTCCAAAGACAGTGAGTGTTTTTATTTGCCAAAATTTAAATCACTAACCATTTTCAAAAGAATTCATGTCATTACAGACTGTGGCTTTTAAATAAATTTGTCTTCAATATACCAGTAGGGAAATTGGCAATAGTAGTGATAAGATGAATTCACTGACTCTTATGAATTGGAAAGGGGCTCTGTAGACTAGGTAATGATCATTATCTGTAAGCCATAAAAGGATTCGCATCTCAAAAGTATCTGTGTCAGATGGGCAACTTAACCTTAGTCTTAAAGACCTCCAAAAGAATAATACAGGCTTTTTCCATAGGCATCTTTTAGTGAACCAGTGAGAAACTAAGTCCTTGCTCTTGGAAATCTGCTTGCAAAAAGTTGGAGGCTAGCAAACCACCACCTGTCCTTCCCCCTAATTCTAGGATTCTTGTATCACAGAATCAGGGTCATCTGCCTCGAAGAACTAAAGAGAGGTCAGATCACAGGCCCTAGGATTCCACAGGGCAACCCTGGAGCAGGAGACAAACAAGGCTCTCCCTTCTGTCCCCAGTGCTCCTTTCCAGCCTTATTTCCCACCAGTCCCTTACCCCTCCCTTTTCCTTTCCCACACATTCACCACACTCCAGAAGCACATTTATTGGCACACTGGTTTCTGGAGAGACTCCAGAAGTAAAAGGTTCCATGGTCAATTAAGTTAAGGAAATGCTGAAATGGTGTATATCACTACAGAACACACACACACACATACACACACACACACACCCCTGGGAGATTTACAATGAGCTTAGCACATTAAAAGTTCTCAGAAGTCCTTCAAAAGTTAACTTGTGTCACTTTATTTAACTTAGCTTTTATTTTTTTTCTAAACTGATTTGACTGCAGAGCCTTTCTCTCTCCTCCATACAACCCATGCACATCCCTTGGAATCAACATTGCCTGAGTACCGCCTAGGCCCTGTATGGCAGCCACAAAGAACTTACCATTCCTTCCGTATACTCCCTTCAGTCATGTCTCTGTGCCTTTGCATGTAGGATTCCTTCTTCCTTGAATGGCTTCTCTTCTTCATCTAGATGAACTGTTTTTGCCCTTTAAGAAACAGTTCAAATGTCACCCTCTCTATAAGTTTTTTACAGTTCCCACAGATTCTCTCTTTTCTTCTCCCTTTGCACTGAGTCCTCTACTGTAGAACTTGTGTGTTATATTTTATTTCTTAACTCCTTCACTTTATTTCCACATACAGCTCCTCTACCTGCACCTGGCATTTAGTATAGCTCAACAAGTGTTAGTTGAAGGAATGTATAAAGATGAGGAAACTGACAGCAGGTTTAAGTGACTTAAAGTCACATAGCTCTTTCATGGCAGAGTTGGGATTCACACACTGCATGCCTTGATTCAGAGTATGGAGCTCTTTTTATTATGTCAGAATAGCAAATATGTGACAGAAGTTTCAGCCATTCCTCCACCCACGGCAAACAATGCCAATAAATTGAGCACTACCAAACTTAGCATTTTGCTCTGGAATCTCACAGATAACTCCAGGATGTCACTAATGGAGTTGGCTCATTAGGTGATGAACCAAACTTATTCCATGCTGTACTCTCCTATTAATCCATTTGTTTGTGGGTATTACAAAGCGGCTGTTGGTTTTACAGCCCCACCCCCCACCCCCTGCTCTGCTAAAGACAAAGTGCCCTGAGTTGTCTATGTACTGCTTAGCAGCCTTTGTGCCCTACAAAAGCAACCTTAACATCAGCGCTAAAGGCTCCTGAGTTTTCACTTCTTTATCTGTCCCCAGAATCCTGACTTGGAAAAGCTGCTGCTACTTGACACCTGAAGTCTGGAGAAGATTGTGTAACCCATCCATCCATGCTGAAGTTTGGCCAAATGGTTTTCCCTTTAACCTGGTAGAGGTGATTTTGGAATATTTACTAAAAATCATAGGAAAAAATCATCACTGCAGCAGCCTGGAAACTATCCAGTCTACAAAGTATGTGTTCCATTACTATGGTCATATCCAAGAATCGTTTGGCTGACACAAAACTTCCTGAACATAGCACCTATTCTCTTTCTTCTTGCTGCAGTCCCCTATGGGGAGAATCACCGCAAATCCTCATTTTCTACCGTACTTTTATTTGGCTTTCCACGAGAGCCCCAAAGTAGCTATTTCATTATGTTCACATGAACAAGAGGACCATAGATCACTAATGGGCACGGAGTAACCTTCCCTCTTCTACATCTTGTGAAAAGAAAATGACTTCCTATTGCTCCTTCTGTGGGCTTCTATATCTTAAGACCCCTCAAATGTTCTATCAAGGTAACTTCTCAGCATGCAGCCCATCTGACAGAGACAAACAAAGATGAATTTGATGCTCTGTGTTTTCACCTTCCAATAAATTTGGATGACTAGCATTGTAAAAATAGCTGATATTATTGAGTACTGCTATACACAAAACACTTTGCTAAGTGCTTTTTGTGAATAATTTCTTCTTTAAGCTTCTATATTATATATGTATAGTATCTATCTATTATCTGTCTGCTTCTAACTCACTCCTCTTCATTATGCTTCTATATTATAGATACTATTCTAGTCCCCATTTAGCAGATGAGAAATTGAGCCCTTAGAAAGTAGCAGAGTATGGATTCAAACCAGTCTGTCTGATTCTACAGTCCATGACTTTAACTATTACCTTCTTCAAACTAGTAGATCTCACCAGTAATGGAAGGTGCTACCCTATTATGGGAGATGTTTAATCAGGTACTGACCCAGGAGTAAGCTTACACGATCTGCTCTAACAATTCAGCTCACTGTACTGTCAGTGATGATTTTCTATTTGCCAATATAATGGCTTCTTATTAGTCATTATTTTCCTCACATCTTCAAACTTCATCATTTATCACTATCATCATCATCATGATCATCTCTAATTACCTAAAGTGCCAGGCATTTTTTCGAGTAATTTTAGTTACAGTAACTCATTTACACAGAAACCTAAGAGGTAGGTATTATTATTATTGTCCCCATTTTATAGATGAGGAAACTAAGAGAGATAAAGTGACTTGCCCAAATTTATGTAGCTAATAAATAGCAGAGCTGGGATTATAACTCAGGCCATCTGGCATCAGCCCATTCTCTTAACATTACGTAGTAATGTCTCCTAATAGTTGTCACATATACCATACTCTTTTTAAAAATATATCTTTAATTTTTATGATCACAAATGTAATACATATTTGTTGCTAAAAAATGAAATGGCAGTAAAATACATAACATAGAAATTTAAAGTCCCCCATAATCTCATACCCTAGAGACAATATTATAACCTTTACTAATTATACATTTATGGATTACGCTATATGTATTTCTCCCTAATATGTATTTTTCGTGTTTTCACCCCAACAATATATCTGAGATATCTTTCCATGGTTATTCAAAGCTCTATTTTCATGCTTTTGAATGACCATATTATGTTGCCATTAACATGTCCTAATGATCATTTAGCTACTTTTCTACTGGTGGACATCTGAGTTGTTTCTACTGGTTCACTACTACAAAGAAATCTACAAGGAATATATATATGTGAATAGGTTATATATTTACTATAAGATAATATATTCTATATGTACTATAAAATAATTATATATAATAATATATATTATGTAATATGTATTATATATTATTATATATAATAATAAAATATATCTTATATTTAGAAAATATATTTATTATACAGTAAATATAATTATCCTATTAAAAATATTTTTTTGCACTTGTGCAAGTATTTCAAAAGATGGATTCCTAGAAGTGGTATTTCAAAGTCAAAGGATACATGCATTTAAGCATTTTAATACCTTTTGCTAAAATGTCCACCAAAAATAATAATAACAAACAGTCCCATCAACAGAATATGAGAAAGCTGATCTTCATTTACCTTTGACAGAACTGGGTTTATGTTACTGTATTTTTAATTATCACAAATATGATAGTTTAAAAATGGTATTTAATGTTTCGAATTTGTTAATTCTGAATGAGATTGTCTTTCATGTCAATGATATTGCCACTCCCTCCTTGAAACTTTCTCCTCTTTTGATTTCCTTTCCATTCTTTCCTAATTTTCTAAGTACTCTTTCTGAGTCTCCTTCCTGTCTTCTCTAAATTATTATTGTATTAATAATTATAATAAATGACATTTCACAAAAACTTACTATGTGCCATCCCATTAAGTGAAGCACTTAAGTAGAAGGGCTCCTGTCATTCTCATTTAAAGTGAGACTTCTTAAGTCTCACTATAAGTGGGAGAGCTCAAATATGTGCACTAGTAGATCTAAATCAGCACATTATCTTCTCCCAAAAACAGGTGTATATGTTTTCTAAAGTTCTTTCCTAAGCTTTCTCATTTCACATATAAATATTGCATGAGTTATCTCATCCATTCTCTTGACTTCAAAATCTATCTCAGGTGGACCACGGTGGCTCACTGGAAGAGTTCTCACCTGCCATGCCAGAGACCCGGGTTCATTTCCCAGTGCCTGCCCATGTTAAAAAAAAAAATCTATCTCCTTGAATTTCTGATATTCTAGCAAGCATTGGGAACAACCAAATCAGTAGGCCGAGCCCTCAATCTTGGGGTTCACTCCTATGAAATTTATTCTCGCAAAGGATAGGCTAAGTCTACTTAAAATTAGGCCTACGAGTCACTGCTAGAGAATCTCTTTTGCTGCTCCGTTGTGGCCCTCTAAGCCAACTTGGCAGGTGAACTCACTGCCCTCCCTCCTACACGGGATGTGAAACTCCTTGGGAATATGGGACAGAACTCCCAGGATGACCCAGGTCCTGGCATCATGGGATTGAGAAAATCTTCTTGACCAAAAGGGGGAAGAGACAAATAAGACAAAATAAAGTGTCAGTGGTTGAAAGATTTCAAAGAGAGTTGAGAGGTTATCCTGGAGGTTATTCTTATGCATTACATAGATATCCCTTTTCTGTTTATGATATATTTGAGTGGCTACAGGGAAGTCCCTGAATCTATTGAGCTTGTTCCAGTAGCCTAGATTCTTGAAGATTATATAACTTTTACAATGTGACTGTGTGATTGTGAAAACCTTGTGTCTGATGATCCTTTTATTCAGGGTATGGACAGATGAGTAAAAAAAATGAATAAAAAATAAACAATAGGGAGGATAAGGAGTAAAATAAATTGAGTAGGTAGAAATACTAGTTGTCATTGAGAGGAAGGGGTAATGGGTTTGGTATGCACAAATTTTTTTTCTTTTTCTTTTTACTTCTTTCTCTGGAGTGATGCAAATGTTCTAAAAATGATCATGGTGATGAATACACAACTCTGTAATTATATTGTGAGCCACTGATTGTATAGCATGTATGGAACATACGTTTGTGAAAATTTATCAATTGTATTGTGGGCATCTCAAATTCACACATACAAAATGGAAATCATTATCTTAGTCCCTTTACACATCCCCCAAGATGATCTCCTCTAGTCAATACTATTTCACTTAATAGCATTTCCATTCACCTAGTTGCCCAAGCTAGAAACGTAAAAACCCCTTTGACTCCTGCCTCAATTATATCTCACATGTAATTGGTCCCAATGATTTGCAATACAGACACCAAATTGTTTCTCAACCCTTCTTTTCTACATTCCTTCTGCCACAGCTTTTGATAATTAAGGCTCTCAACATCTCTCCCTTATACTGTTGCACCCACCTCCTAGCTGATCTCCTATTTCTAATACCTCTCTAGGTCCCAACTGTCCTTCTCATTGCTGTCAGAGTAATGGTTCTAAAGTCAATAACTGATTGTGTTACATCCTTCTCAAAACCCCTTGATAATTAGTTTCCCTCTGCCTAACTGAACAACTTCTGAATTCCTCAATCTGGCACATAAAACATTTCATAATCTTATCTTTCCAGACTCATCCTCGGCATGTTCCTACTCATGTACCTTCAGCTACAACCATTCAAGACCACTTGCTTTTCCTCAGAAATATAAAGTATCTCCATGCCATTCTGCTTTTGTTCATGCTACTTGGAATGCCTTCCTCTGACTTCTTGTCTACCAGCCGATATTTTAATTTTCTTTGAAGAATCAGTATCCCTGAAATGCCACACGGTTTCCACCCACAGTTTATTCCAGTCTCACAATTTATTACTTGTCCTCTTTGTTTACATTTATATTAAAGATTTTTGCAGGCTGACTTGTAATCTGGGTACATGCGTCTGTTTCCCAGCAAGGACTATATCATAAACCTATTAATATTCCTATGCCTAAAAGGGGCTCAATATGCAAGGGATTAAAACAGAAGTACATTTGTGATATAGGTGATTTAGGTAAACTTCCAAGTTTACTTCTAACTCTAAGATTTTCTATGCCTTTTCTGCAAGTTAAAATCTTATTTGAGGCCTTTGCAACTATTGTTTAATTATGAAATTAACACTGTTTTCAAGGGTTCAGGTTCTGCTTTTAATTTCTTTGTAGAGGCCTCAAAAGCCAAATATTCAGACTTCTGGCAATGAAAATCCAGTGAGTATTGTCACTAGGTTTCTGAAGTGGGGTAAAAAGCCCATGAGCACAGCAGAAAACCAGCAGAATTCCCGGACATCTGGGATTGATTTTTCCAGTAAGATGCCAAAGCAAAGAGAACAATTCTTGTACTGGTTTTTGACATCTGGGCTTTGGCAGCTACTCCCATGGCTTTGCTCAGCAGTTCTTAAGGAATGAGATATGGGCTTGTTTCAGGGAAAGAAAAACCTTTAAAGATGCGATTTCTGCTACACCAGAGTCCTTCAAAAGACTTTTCTTTTCCCCTTATATGGACTTTCTTGGTACGTCTAGGTCTCATTGTCATTTACAGAGAGAGCAATTAATCTCTAAGTACCTTAAGAAAGTCATACTGTTTGAGGTCTGAATTAGGTTGTACCAATACCCTTAATTTCTCCTTCTTTTATAATTCTTTTCAGATCATGGACAAGGAATAGTGATGACTGGAATGAAAAACAATGTCAGGCTACTGAGGGAAACATTTCACTCCAGCTGTTTTGAAGTTTCCTTTTTTAAATTTTTGCTCCAGTTTCAATTAAACATTATGCATTGTTCTCTAATATGTGTATTGCTCTTTACTATTAGTAAAGAACAAAAGCTTTACTATTATTATCGCCAAAGCACAAAATATATTCTAAATATGTTCAGGGGTTCAAATTCCCAATCATACAACATATGGTAATATCGAATTAAATAAGATAAAATATTCTGATCTGGTGACGTGAAAACAAAAGGCAATGAGTGTACTGTGGAAGAAGTGAAAGGAAGGGTGTTTTATTTATTATTATTATTTTTTTTTTTTTTGGATGCGTGGTCTAGGAACTGAACCTGGGTCTTTCACATGGAAGGCAAGCATTCTACCACTGAACCACCTGTACACCATGTTTTACTAATATTTATTGAGCACATAATCTTTGCCAGGCACTGTGCTAAGCATATTATATATATATTTAAATGTCACAAAACTCTATGTGATATACTGTTATCTGCATTTTAGTAATGGAGAAATCAAGCTCAAGGAGGTTAAGTGATTTGCCTAGGGTCACATATTTTAGTGGCTGAGGCAGGTTTTGAACACAAGTCTGACTTCAGTAATTTATACTGTTTAATTATTACTCTAATATATAATAATAATACTTGTGATATAGAAGCCTCTAATTTAAACATTCTGACTTAATATCTTCAGCACTTTAGAAAGAGAATTATTTTTATTATTTTCTAAATTATTAATATTATTACTATGCTGGCATTGATTGAACATGTAAGACCTGCCAGGTTCTGATCTAAGTGCTGTATTGATCGCATTAATTCTCAGAAAACCCACTTTTTGAGGAAGACACTCTATTTTACTAATGAGAAAACAGAGGCTGAAAGAGATGATGTAACTTCAGGTATGTCAGATTGCTGAGGGTTGGAGCCTGAATTTTAAATCCAGACAGTCTGACAGAAAGCACATTCTGGAGTAAGCTCTACCTCTTTCAGGGTAAGTTAACCAAAAGAAATCAGTCTTCAGTTTCACTATACATAAAATGGAGCTCCATTATATTATATTACCTGCTGACCAGGTGTTCCCATGTGTATACTTAAGCACACTAAACTCAGAATCCCCATTGCACAGGGAAATAAAGTATACTTTTGAAGTCTAAGAGACTTGGGTTTGAGTCTTAACATGCTTAACAGTTAGATGACTTTTTAAGCCTCAGCTTCTTCATTTGAACACTGGGAATAAAAATATCTACCTAACAGGTTGTTTGCGAACCAGAAATAGTCTGTCTAAATATATAATACAATGCCATGGACAAAGGAGATCCACGTTATTACTCTTATTAGTATTTTTAAGATTATTGATTAAGAAAATATACTTTCATATATGCTGATGGGCCAGGAACAAAGTTCCCATATTGCTCTGTAAGTGATCCTCTATATCCTTCTACCATGGGAATTACTGATAGACCGTAGAATACCACTTTCTCTAGATAATGATAAAACAGGAGATCTACTGTTTCTGTTGGGCCTAATTTAGGTGTGGCTCTGGTTGAAATAGAAGAGAATAGGATAGATTGAATGTATTCTCTATGTTCATCTTGTCCCCCACTTGTCCAAAGGTCCACATTGCAGAACTTGGTGAGAAGGGGACCAGTTGTGAGTCATAGCCTCCTCTACAATCAGGGTCCCCACTCTTACTGCAGAACAAACCCCCTCTAGGGAAAAGCACATGGACTGTAGAGCCAGACTTGCTTGGGTTCAAATCTCTTGGCTTACTGAGGGAATAAAGGCATTCTCGGAGTAAGTCTTACTCCAAGAATGACAGTGGTGAATCACATCTTTAACTGGATGACTCTGGAGAGGCCATGATACCCATATATCCACACTGATGGATGGTTGATAGCCAGGGGCTGAACTCACCTCTGTAATAATGAAAGGATGTTTTTTGTCTCTCTGATTTTACTGTGCTCACTTTCATATACAAGGATTTGAATCATCAGACACTGCGAATTGCAAAACGTAACAGGTTAAAGGGAATCACATAGCAAACAGCTTAATTACAAACCAAACTCAGCAGAAGACTAGTGGAACTGAGATGACACAAGTTTAAATTTCAAATGCCAGCATTACATTTCACTGGTTTCTTACCAAAGAGGAAACGGAGTCTGGATTGAACGTTCTTTAGTTACTTTCTTCATCTCTCACAGTGTATATGTAGTGCTCTATTTTACTGCACCTATCACTGCCATATATGGTTGTGGATAGCCATCAGGGAAGAAAATTGATAGCATCCTTATTTAAAATATGGCTCTAATAGTGATTTCCATCAGGATTCTCCAAATAGTTGTTAAGCAAAGGGATGAATACAAATGATATCTGTGTATGTGTCCCAAATTTGCATTGTATTCATGCTACATCATTCTACTTTTAGGCTGTTTTCCATTTTAAGTTTTATTGCTGACTTCTGTTTCTGGCCAAGATGGAATAATAGGGACCAGATTTATCCTCCTGCCTGAAACAACCAAAAAAATAAGTAAAAGAAAGAAGGAAAAGAAAAAGAAAAAAAATAGTAGACAAATTATATGAAACATTTTTCAAGACACTGAAAATCTGGCCACAGAAGATGTTGATCCCAAGAGATGGAAAATAATGTAAGCCCTATGACTACCCAGATTATTGCCTTGGAAGAATTTCCAGGCCATAGCACAGGGAAAGAGATTCAAGCAGTGCTCAGGGGATTCCCTGGGTCCAGAAGATGGGCCTGAGAGTCAAGGAAAATTCCCAAGGCAGAGTACCAGAGAGGAAATAGTTACATAGAAAGAGAGCTACGGATATCTGCAAGTGGGTCCCACTGGAGTATTCAGCAAAGTATTGATTAGCACAAGCACATAAGGAAACTTTCCAAGGCTGGGGAAATGATCACTGGCAGGACTTGGAGGCATCAGTGCCTGATGCTTACACAGGAGCAGGAGTAACACCTGTTCCCACCAACCAAACGAAAAAGACTCAAGGTTTATGGAGCTTTGGGCAGGGTACTCGGAAGGCTCTTGCCTGAGTAATGGGGGGTAATTTTCCCTAGACTAAATCCCACTCTAATCCCATTTAACAAATTTAAAAAACAAAGACCTAAAAGGACCAAAGCATTTCCAAGTATTTTAACTGAGTTCTAGAACAAATTCAAGATTATTTGAGACTACAAAAATATCTAAGGCTCAAAAAAGTTGCAATTCATGATGTCTGGTATCCAAACAAAGATGATTAGGGATGAAAAGTAGCAGAAAAGTGCAACTCATAAAGAGAAAAATAAATCAAAATCAAGCCAGGACTGGTTGCATGGGGCACTGCCAGTGGCCAAGGGAGCATGACTGTACTGGGCAGAGCATAAAGAGGCATTGTCAATGGAGGCCCTGGTGGCAAAAGTTGAAGAACTGAGAAACAGAGAACTGGAGACTGTCTAGCTAGTGTAAACAGCCTAAGGTTCCCCTCTCCAAATGGAAGCCCAGAGCCCTCAAGAATGCATGGACAGGGAAATGGTGACAAGGAACCATCCTGCAAATACAAAGCTTTAGACTACTGAAGGAAATCAACTTCAAAGCAACCTTATCAAGAGATTTACACGCCTCGAAGACAACAGATCACTAAGCATATGAAGATGCAGGCAGATATAGCCCAGCCTAATGACCAAATTAAAACAACAGAGGAGACACAGGCTTTGGAACAACTAATCAAAGGTGTCATATAACTCTACTAAATAAAATCAGTGGGATGGATAATGTCATAAAGGAGATCAAGAAGACATGAGAAGAGCATAAAGAGGAGTTTGAAAGAAGAAATAGAAAAAAAGCAGATATCACAGAGATTAAAGTTTCTGTAGACCAAATAAAAAATATACTAGACAGACACAGCAGCGTATTTGAAGAGGCAGAAGAAAGAATAAGTGAACTGGAGGACAGGACAACTGATTTCAAACACACAAAAGAGCAAATGGCAAAAAAATTGAAAAATCTGAATTGGATCTCAGGGAAATGAAAGACAAAAGAAAGCACACAAATGTAAGAATCATAAGTGTCCCGGAAGGAGAAGAAAAGAGTAAAGGTCTAGGGAGATTAATTGAGGATGTAATGGGGAAAAACTTTCCAACCCTTATAAAAAAACAGAAATTTGTAAATCAATGAAGCCTATCCCAAGACACATACTAATCAGTCTGTCAAATGTTGAAGAGAAACAGAAAATCCTGAAAGCCCCAAGAGAAAAACAATCTAATATAGACAAAGTAAACCACATAAACTGAGTTTGGACTACACAACTGACACTATGGAGGTGAGAAGGCAGTGGTATGATATATTTAAGATCCTGAAAGAGAAAGACTTCCAGCCAAGAATTCTGTACCCAGTCAAATTGCCCTTCAAAACTGAGGGAGAGAGTAAAATTTTCACAGACAAACAAATGCTGAGAGAATCTGTCCACAAGAGACCAGCCCTACAAAAAATACTAAAAGGAGATCTGACAGCTGAAAAAGAGAGTCAGG